>JADZMA010002554.1:0-11696 GCA_020796225.1 Arion vulgaris
AGGGACTAAAATCATCGTGATTGTTCAGAAATTGTTTATTTACTGATAAGAAATAGACATTTATGCGGGACCACATTTTTGTTCTTGTTAACCGGTGTTCGTGTTAAGCGAGTTCGTGTAGCAGGGTTTACTTAGTTTCTGTGTCTGGCAGGTAGCTGCTAATATTTTGCCAGTAATTATCAGGCAGAGAGTAGGTTTACATTTCAATGAAGATAAATATACAAGTGGAAACCCAGTTCAGATTTCATTGGACAAACCATAGAGTAATTATAAAACACCAGTGAGGCTTAGGTCACAGTGAATGAGATGACAGAATTCAGTGAACCAGAATGGACACAAGGACCAAACTTCATATCCAAATGGTGATCCTACTAATATGTTGTATACTGCAGTATGGCAAGGTGAGCAATGATAAAAAAGGAAAGGTAAGCCCTGTCCAAAAAATGCTGTGCTGAAAATAGATGTGTTGGGGTCAACAAAATTGATACAAATAGTTAACCAGCACTCAATCTGTGATACCACCAAACAAACCTTCTTGGGGACAACCAGAAAGAGGATACATACTCGGAGTAAATCAACGATTATCTGATGCTAATTAATTACTAAACTGGCTGATGCTACAAATAAGAATGAAAATTGAGATATATTTTGGACATATAAAAAGACATAAAGGGCTGGAGAAGACCATCATGGAAGGGGGCATACCAGCAAAGAGAAGAAGAGGAAGACCACGTTGAAGATGGATTCAGGATGTAACTGATGGTTTGAACATGACAGCTGCAGAACATCTGGCCTATAAGAGAGAAAAATTCCTTAGGACTGACTGTTGGGGTGGCAAAGTTCTGCTCAGGACAAGCTATTTGATGGTGATGAATATATTACTTAAAGAAATATATTTACAATATACGTTACAATGTCATTCAGTAACTAATAACATGAAATTGGTTTTTAAAAACTAGATACACAACATCACAGACTGAATCAGTGAACTGGGTCAGTCACTGAAACTAATTACTAAAATAAGTAATCATAATTATTAATATTGATTATGATGTGTGATTAGTGTACAGTGATTAGTGATTTGATTATCATTGATTATGATGTGACAGTACTGACAGTTGTGACTGACTGTAGTTACTAGTTAGTGAGTTGACCGAGTTGTCAAACTATTATGCAATAATTAAATATCAATAGTAAACCGTAAACGAATGTAGAGTGGACACTGCTAAATGACATGAAATATGTGGATGGCTAACAAAACAAATATTTAATTACTAAAATGTTCCAAATACAAATGACCAGTTGGCTATAAAAAGACAATTAATCGTAAACATAGCCGCGCTAGTTAGTCCTGACACATGATGATGGTGAATTAATGATGACGAAAACACAGAATCCAGCACATTGAGTGACATTACCGATTGTTGCAATTTTCAATGTACTGCCCGTACAGCGGATCATTTTCATTTCCATTGATCAAACCCATGGTGAAAATGGTCAATGCAATCAAAATGTGATAAAACAGTAGATAAAGATGCACAGCCTAGTATGCAGAATGGAATATATTTAATTACTGGTAAGGAGTTCTAGAGAATTGCCAATTGTGGGAAAATTTATGTGGTAAAAAAGTTGAACGAGTAAAACGAAATTCCAAAATAAAATGTTGAATAACAATACATTTAGCATTCTACTTTTAAAAAATGTATGAACATACTAAACATTTAGTCAGATATTGTAATTAACTTAAACATGTCAATAATGGATTCGTGTATCAATTTAGGAATAAAATATGCTTTGTTTAGTAAAAATACACCGTATCTACTTTTTAAGTTTATTCTAATAATAAATAAAGTCACGTGATCTTTCTCAAAATGAAGAAATCCTTAGGAAACTAGCTAGTGCTTATGCTCATCTCAGTTACTATTCTATATTAGAACTGTTGGTTGCTGTTGCAATAAATACTCAATACTTAGTACTCGTTACTTAACAATCGTTACTTACTCGTTGTTGGCTTCTCTTGTCTTTAAAAGCTACTCCTATCTCGTCAGATGATAACAGATGATGGCAGATGTATAACAGAAATTAAAAGAGAATAGGAATGGCCAAGGATAATTTCAATAGTATGAAAAGGTTACTGACATCCAAACAAATCACAAACAGGCTAAAAATTAGAATGATCAAATGCTATATATATCCTATATTAATGTATGGCTCGAAACATGGACAATGAACAAGCAGTTAGAAGACAGAATTGATGCATTTGAGATGTGGATATATAGAAGAATAAGCAGAGTTCCATGGATAGAAAAACAGACAAATAAACAAGTTTTAGGAAAACTAGGCATGAAGAAACAATTATTAAGAGAAATAAAATTCAGACAAAGTAAAGTATTTTGGGCACATAAAAGGCATGACACCATGATAAAACATTTACTAGAGGGGAAAGTTGAGGGAGAAGAGCAAGAGGAAGACCGAGAGATAAGTGGGAGGAAACTTTAAGAAATGGACAGGTTACAGTCTGGCAGTGTGCAACACCAAGGCGAAAGACAGAGGATGCTGGAGATTCATTGCAGCCAACCTTCGATGTGGAGACGGCACCATGATGATGATGAACGAGATATTTATATCCGTTAAGTATCCGATTTGCTCTGGAGAATCGTTTTATTTCGTTATATGGTACTTTGCGACCTCATGGAATCAACGCTCTACATTCCTGTGCTTTTTAGTACTTCTTATGCTCCATATTCTATATGTGTATTTGTTAAATGTATATGTTATATTTTTACTTGATTTTTTTATTGTTTTCTTTTCCACTTCTAGTTTTTCTGCATTTATTTCGTTATTCGTGTTTAGTTACAGATTTTCATTTTATGCTCGTTGGAATCTCTGAGGTAGTCTAAATGTAGTGTGCTGTGAAATTCATCACTCCTGTTGTATCATTTGCTTGATAAAGGCCTTTTGGTCTAAACGTTTCTGTGTATTGTCATTGTTTTTGTATTTTGTAAAACTACAACACTTTGTTATTACGTGTTTCGTTAAATATTATAGCAAAAATTATCATTTTCTCCAATACTTTGCGAGTTGATTATGTGCACAGCGTTATTTTGGATCTTTGTTTCTAACCGTTCAGTATGCATCAAGATGAGTGTTAGAATTGCTACAGTTATGTTATGTTATGCGATCGACTGCATGACCCATTGAACATTTCCATGCGTGCTCCGTCCTCCACTAAAGCAGGCATCCTAAAGTCCATTTGCTCACCGTACCCATGAGAAGTTGATTAGTATACCTTCTCTCTCTACCGCGAAGACGGTCCTGACATGTCCAAATTTAACTCGTTCCAGTGCCTGAGAATCGCCCATATCACATAAATGAGAGCGTACAGCATTGATGACATCGGCTCTGTCCTTAAATACCCGATTGAATCGGGGCATTATTTGCAAGAAAGTCAGCACGGTCGTTACCCTGCACTCCAGCATGCCCGTGCGTGTACAGCCACAGCCAACTCTAGATAAGTTTATAGTTGGCTCTGGTACAGCCAAGCCATCATCTTGAGATGTGAATTGCTACAGTACACACAGTTACCGAAAGAACTTCTTCTTCTTTGCGTTCGTTCTTTACGACCAATTTTAATCACTCTTTGTGATATGTTTGATCTTTGCCATGAACGTGTATGCGTTGCACATTGGTTTGGTAGTCCCCTAAACACATAGACTTATACATGTTTAGGACACGTGCATCCGATTTCAGCCAAACCTCCTTAGTCGCCTCTTACGACATGCGTGGCAGATAACAGTGGTTCTATTCTTTACACCCCAAATTTGGACCCCGGTAACCACTCGGGTGACCGAAAGAACCAATCCTTGATACAAAAGATTCAGAAGACGTTGTCCACAGCAATCATTATCATCGCTGTCAATCATTTCCTCGCTTTTATAGTGGTGTGATCGACATGCTTTTTGAAACTCATTCTTCTATCGAAAAATACCCTTAGATATTTCAGCGTGTTGCTTATGTTCACTGAAGTTCGGCACAAGTTAACATTTGGTGTAGGTGTGCGAATTATTGTTCAGAAGAATACCTTGTCACGACCTCATTCTTCAGATTCACCAGTGTTCCTGAATTAACGCACTAGCAGCCAATACGATCTAACTCACGCTGTAGCTCACTGACAACCTGCTTCCTATCTGTTAAGTGGCGAGATACTATATATCCTTCGCATATGCCAACATTTTCCGCTTCTCACAATTTACCATTTTTACTTCTCATCGTGCACACATTGATTCATTGCTTGATTTGATTGATTGATTGATTGGATCATCATCATTGCACTTCGGTGAGTAACCATATTTCCGAATTGAAAGTTTTTTTAACACAGGAAGATCTTAGCTGCAGTGCACGAACTCCGTAGCACAGGGCGAGGGTCCTCGCTGTTATTTAGAAGATGGTGACATTATTTTTGTAAATTATATTTTCAAATCTTACTAATGAATGTTTCCAAGGCAGCGGCCTTCCAGTCTGCTATTCTCGATTTTGAACTGCCAAGGGTTCTTTTGCATGCTTAACTTGAACACTGGACCTTCGTTCTATCATCCGTCTCCGATAGGACTATGAACTCCGCACATATTTAACATCACTTGCGTTAAAGACAACTCCTATGGAAGTCCAGAGCTCATTGTATTCCGTTCTGATGACCAGCTACCAAACATTAACTTAACTTTATGTAGCATTATCTTTTTCTTATATAGGACCATGGCCCGCGGCAACATAAGACTGACAAGCTCAGACGGGAAAACCAAAATTTATTTTCAATGGAGGCTAGTTTGTATAAGTGTTTGATAGAACACTGTAAGGTTTTCTGCAATTTTACACAGTTCTACGAGTCCATTATTATTTATTGATGAACATTTTTAATAATACTAGTATGTCTTAGTGTTAGACTTAATGTGTAACATAATATAACCTTGATTTAGCATGGTGTGTTGTTTTTAACATGAATTTGTTTATATCTAACAATACTGGAATGCGAATTCACCTGAGGTTGTGGTCTGATTTCTATAATTTTTACCTAAGCCGTCGGCCTTATGTTATTGGAGGTCACGTATAGGACTGGGGAAATTCAGTTAATGAGAAAGGAACATTGTTAGTTCCATAGGCTGAAGCATCAAACAATCTAAAGGAACTCTTTAGTAAGCTTTATATAAATATATTGCCACATCACAAGTATCTCTGTGTAGATAATGTCAAACACACCATGGCAACGCTGGCTACATTGATCAGGTCTTCCTGTTTGGATATACACTATAATAGCTGATGGAAGGAGTTGTAACCGCTCACCCAGTGACAAGTAGAGCGACATCGCAGTTGTTTGCTTGCGTTCAAATTTATAGTACGTAAAGCATTAAAAAAAACAGCGATAGAGAGGTGATTAGTGCCATGGGCGTGAACATAAATTTTTCCAAGGGTTATGAGGTGCAAAATGATTTTTTTTTAAATGTTAGTTGGTAGTTTACTACGCGGAAACGGAGGCCAGATTGACATTTGCATAAAACTGTTTATCAAAAAGCCATTTTCCGGGGGGAAGGGAGGTGGCACTTAACTTAAACATCGTTAGTGTCCTTAATTTGTAGGCGAGTAATTAAAGTATCAGTTCGGCAGTTGGAGTAAAATATTTTCTGACATTACGACTCTCAGGTCGATTGAACCTCATTTGGATGCCAGAGAAACACTGGTAAGTAAAGGCGCCTGACGTAGTGTTCCCCACATGACCAATTGTATGCAGCTGGTCGGGAAAAAATGCGTTTCTAACAGATGTACCGCAATATAGCTCTTGAATACAATTCTTGAATCAATCAATCTATAGCTCTCGAATTCTTCTTCTTCTTTTCGTCTCTCGATCGTTCTTTTCGGCCATTTTTTGATCATTCTTAAAGTGATGTATAAACGGTCTACACCAAGAACGGGTGTGATTCGTTACATCTTCAGCGCCATTTGGAGCTCTGGTGCTTATCCTTAGGCGATGTGTTCGATTTCAGCTAGCGTTTACTGGGTTCGCTCTCCATCAGCCTTTGGCTGTCCCAAGCCAACCTGCAAGGCAGCAGGTTGCTATTTTCTTCTAGGGTAGCTACCCTTAGACAACCTTCCTCCCGGGATGTTGAGCGTCATCTGCCCAGGTTACCAATTTTTTTGTGTGTGGACTACTTGGTTTTCCTGCCGTTCAGCTTTGTGTACGGTTTGCTTCGCTAAAACCCAGTTAGGGGTGCCATATTAGGCGCCATGACTACGCCTGAATTCAAAGCAAGGGGACTAAAAAAAAATTATTATAAATGCTAACAATTAAAAAAATATTATATTTCATATTATCACTTTGCTAAAGTTTTTAAAGTCAAACTACCACCTAATGATTACAAAAGCAAACAATTTATATTATTTATCAAGCAGTTTTGAAACCGGAATATTTAACGTCACAGTTTGTGTTGGAGAAATCAAGGGTACTTATGAATTACCACGGGATCGATACAATCCGTACAAGAATGTATTTATCGCTATAAGGTTCGATTGGCTCGTCTCCGGAAAAATAGCCTTAAAATAACTCTAGTACTTTTTACCCTCCACGTCTCCTCGTGAAAAGAGACTATCAGTCAAACATGTTCTTTCGAGCAGCAACGGAATCCATTTGCTGTTCAGATAAATATTTATGTTCAAGTATAAGGATATTACATTCATTATTAACTGTTCACTTATTTTGGTTTATGATATAGAAATATGCTTCGTTCGTGTATAAGATATTGGATACGCTTTAATGAGCAACTTTTGACAACTTTTAGGCAATGTCAATTTTAAAAATTGTTCGCCTCTTCATTTGATGTTATGCGTACACACGTTTAGACGTTGGAAATAAAATTAAACATTGCGAAAGTAGAAATTACCTTGAAAGAAGCTGGATTGAGTAAGCTTATAAAATGAATAGGACAACTGCTGTTAGAAATCAGGTTCCGAGTCTACATGTTGGCGATGATTATGAACAGATGAAAAGTGAGGAAATAAAGAAGGGGCTATTCTCAGCTTCCAGGCGGCCGGCAAGTGACAACGATATCAAAAGTTTCAAAATAATGCACAGTCCCCGAGTTCACAAGTAAGTTTTTCTTTAAAAATTGTTTTAAACACAGATATCGCTATCATACCAGAGCTTAGATACGCAGACGACACAGTATTATTATCATCCACCAGCAAAGAGGGTTTGGAAAACCTAATCATGACCACCAAGAAACATAGCGAAAACCAACATCTATATTTGAATACACAAAAAACAAAAATAATGTCAACTGACAAAACAAAGGCTCACCTAACATCTAAATAAACAATGAAGAACTCCAATGTGTAGAGGGCTACGAATACCTGGGCTCAATAGTTAACAATAACGGCGACTGCTTCAAATAGATCTCAAGAAGATTGGCAATAGCAACCAGGAAGTTAAACACTATGAAGAACATGTGGCAAAGCACCAGCAAAATATTAAAATTAAAATTACTGAGAACATGCATTTTTCCAGTGGTTACTTATTGCTGTGAATCATGGACCATTACACAAACAACAAGAACGAATATCCAGTCCTTTGAAACGAAATACTACAGAAAGATCATACGAATACCATGGACAGAAAAGAAAGAACACTGATGTCCTGAAAGAACTAAATGTTAAAGACAATTGGCTAATAAACAATATACTATACAGAAAAATTAGATACTCTGGTAAATCAAGCGTCACGATGGCCTGAGAAAACAATATTAGAGGGCAGGGTCCCAGGACGCAGAGACAGACCAAGAAGAAGATGGCTACAAGATATTAAAGAAACCATGAATATGACCATCGACGAAGTGGGTGAGCTGGCTAGAAACAGAGTGAATTTCAGATGCGCTGCAAAGAAAGTAACGTCCTATAAAGGATACGTACATTGATAATGATGATAGCTATGATACGCACCTTGATGATGATGATGTATATACTTCTTCTTCTCGTTCGTCTGATATTAATTCAGATGTAGTCATTGTGTAGTCAACATGTCGCCTCTAGCTTATATTTTTCGTGAAGACTTGCTTTCCTAGTCATCAGTGTCCCTTTTCAGGCGAGTCTTGTTCCGACTTCAGGAGTACTTGTAATTTATATCCCAAGTAAATTATGAGAACCTCAGGTTGTCTGCCTATAGTGTGCACATCGAGAATTTTTGGTCTAAGCTGGCCTCGAATCCATGAATTTCCATGTCACGTGGTCACTAGAGAAACATGCTATCAACTTCGCTATCGATGACTTAGTTATATACTTTATCAATACTTTCTCCTGCAGTGTCTCAACGGGAGCTACAGATAACATGTGCTCTAGCCGCTATTCTCATGAAAGATTGACTAACAAAGTCGATAGGTTCGTTATGTGTGCAAAAGTTGATTTTGTGATCTTTAACCCATAAAAACAAATATGAAATGAAAATCGGGGCATATCCTTTACAGGACGTAGCCATCAACAACAGTACATAAGTCGTTGATTTTCTAGGAACCACTTATACGTTCAGTAGTTTGTCAATGTTTTCTGAACGGAGAGGTCTTTCGTAAAATCCAACATAAATTTGCTTCCAAACAGAGTTTGAACCAAGTACGCTTGGGTTAAAGCTACAGACGCTCACAAAGACAAACATAGAGAGTCATTTTACTTCCTCTTATCTCAGTTTGTCTGGCTTTTTTGTCTCAATCTCGTTCGATATGTGCTCTTTATTCTTGGTTTATGTGGTATCGTCTTTGTTTTTGTGTTATCTCTTTATTTTCCTTCCTTTGCGTTCGCCTACCTGATGGACCAACTTATCATGAATTTAACTGTTGTTTTGGGACTCCGTTCCTCCGTACAGCTTTGCGAAGCTCTGTGTGTTGTGGCCAGTACTCTTTTCGTATACCTGCTAAACGTGGACAGTCTTGCAAGACGTGTTCTGCCGTCATGTCTGCCATATTGCATGGCACAGGCTAGTTGTGCCAATTTTAAATTTATGGAACATGTGGGCTCTGAGCTTGTTGTGGCCGGTACGGAGGCGAAATATGGTAACTTGTTCACTGCGCGAGAGACCATAGTATCCGTCACTGTCTTCTATGTACTGCGGGTGGTCTTTGCCCACTTGCTTCGATAGTGCGAACCGATGGTTGTTTTGACTTCATCATAGCTGATCTCGAGATCAGTCTGGGGTAGTCGCCCGCCCTTTTTGGCTAGCTTGTCGGCCGCTTCGTTTCCCCTAATGTTGCAGTGTGACGGTATCCACTGGATGACAGTGCTTTTGAGTGAACTCGTTAGTTCAGCGAGGGACGTTTTGAGCTCATTCATCTCAGTTTTCCCTAACGCATTTGAGTGCCGTGATGACCGATAGAGCATCGGTGAGTATCACGACCTTGTTGCGTGTAGTGTTTCTTCTCTCCAAGATCATTTCGGCCCCTTTTGATTGCCTCTGCCTCAGCTCGGTAGTTATTCAGTATTTGCCAGTTGCAATCGCTTTGTGACCGTGACTTTCTTGGAGATTTTAAGCACTATTCCTCCTCCGCCATCGCTTATTGCGTTATTTGCCGATCCGTCCGTGTAGACGTGCGTCCACTCTTTTTCAGGGTACTCTGATTCTATATACTCTTCTGCTGCAGTTTTTCTGTCGAGGTTCGTTTGGTCCCTTTTGCTCATTATGCCTGGGATTGATTCCCTTAGTTCTGGCATTTTTGTTTTCCCTGGCGGGCACTTGTCGATTGCCGGGATTGGTTTAGCTGTGCATTTGGACAGGACTGGGTGGTCTGTGGTCAGTGCGTTAGAGATTCTAACGAAGTTAGATCTCTGTATTCTCCATTTTCCCTGATTGAAACATTCTTTCATGCATTGGATGCGATTTGAGCCGTTTGTGTTTTCCGCAAGTACCTACTTTCTTGTCCCTTCGGTCAGTCATTGGTTGGATGCCTGTGATGGTCTCCATCGCCTTGATGGGCGTGGACTTTATGGCCCCAGTGATAATGCGTAGGGCCCGGTTTTGACTGCTGCTCACTTTTGCGAATTGCTTGTTCGATGCATTGCTCCACGCTGCCATACCGTACTCTAGGACCGGTCGCACTCTACCAGAGTAAAGTGTCTTGAGAATTCTGCTGTTTGCTCCCATGTGAACCTGCAGTTTACGCATCATTGTTAGCCTGTGTCTCGCTTTGCCGTAGCATTCTCGATCTGGGTGCACCAAGTCAGCTTTCTGTCGAGTGTGACTCCTAGGTACGTTGGGGTTTTATTTTCTGGAAGGTTCTGCCCATTGACTTTAAGCGTTATCTTGTAATCCTTGTTATTCTGGGAGAACACAGTGTAAGTCTTTGAAGGATTTATTTTCATATTCCACTTTGCTGACCACACTTCAAGGTTATTTAATGTAGCTTGCAGTCGATTTTCTGCTGTGGGCATTGACTCTTCTCACGCCCATATTGCCAAGTCGTCGGCATACATGGCAGAGTGAACTCGTTCTGGGAGGCATGTTGCAATGTCATTGACGAAGACTAGAAAGAGAGTCGGTGAGAGCACTCCTCCTTGGGGAACTCCTTGCTCCAGTGTGGCCTTCATACTTTTGTACCCCTGAACCTGAACCCGTGCTGTTCTGTTCTCTAGGTATCTATCGAGCCAATTGTACATTCTTCCTTTTACGCCGAGGGTGAGCAGTTTTAGCCTTAATCCTTCTTTCCAGACTGTGTCAAAAGCCTTCTCCATATCTACCAAGACCGCCAGTGTCTGTTTCTTTCTTGAAACCGTCCTCGATTCCCTGGACAATGTAGGTTACTTGATCCTCTGTGGATCTGTATCTCCGAAAACCGCCTTCTTTATTTTGACTATCTCTCCTTCGATGTTGCAGAACAAGTTGAAATCTTCTTATTTTCTTCAATCCGGTTCTGCCTCACATCGTCATGATAAGAAGATATTTCTAGAACTGGCTTTGTGTGCACTTCATGAATAGTGTTTGTCGTCACCTATGTCCTCTCTGAGGTCCGCCTTACAGCTCAATATTTCAACTTAATGAGAGATGTTAAAGAGGCTTTAATCCCCTACTAAACAAACAAACAATGTTGGATTCTCCGAAAGGAGTTAATTCTTATTTTTCATGTTTGTTGGCCTACACGCTCTGGTATAACCAATAAAAGGTTCGCCTTAGGTTGAAAGGGCGTGCCTCGGCTTAAAGAGGCTTTAATCCCCTACTAAACAAACAAACAAACAAATCCCGTCCGCTATTGGTAATTGGTTACTGATCCGACGTCATCATCATCATCATCATCATCAGGTGCCGTGCCGGCTGGCGTAGGCGATCATGGATCTCCACAAAACTCTGTCGTTGGTGTTTGCTCTCAACTCAGATGTTGACGCTCTATCGTGCCATGAAGTCAGGCCATCCAACATTTTCTCTCTCTCTGTCTTCCCCTGTCTCGTCTACCCTCGATTTTACTGGTTGTCACGATGTATTCTAAACCTCCCCTCCTCATTACATGCCCGAAAATGATGACTGCCTCTTTCTTATATTGATGATAAGCTTTCTCTGTGTCTTGATCTCATTCAGCATCTCAACATTAATCATTTTAGCAGTCCATGGGATTCTCATCATTCTTCTATAAAACTACATTTCTGTGGCCCTCAGAGATTTTTCAATCTGTGTGTTCATT
>JADZMA010002555.1:0-11695 GCA_020796225.1 Arion vulgaris
AATAAATTCCCAATATATTTTCTCAGTATTTTGTATGAGTTTTATTTTTATTTTTCCATGATTGCAACAAAATGGGGTAAAAGACTGTATCAACATGAGAGCTGGGCGTAGTTGTTAGTGAACTCGCTTCTCAAGGCTGGTGGTCTGGGTTCAACTCCCGCAGTGCGCGTGTGGAGTTTTTCCCGACCGAGGGTTTTCCCCTAGGTCGACCTAGCCTCAACTGGGTACCAGACATGCCTGGGAAAGTAAAGGCGGCCGGCGTGATGCTGACGGTCAATGAAAACAGGCTAACACTTTTGCCCTATATACCACGAGGTAGAAAGGGTTCCTTTACTTACTTTACTTACTGTAGAAACCCAAAGATATTAATAATATTGTTTCTCTTGCCCTCTTTTTTGGTATTCTATCATTGCATTTTCCTCTTGTAGGCAATAACAAGATTAGTAATGAGTAAAGCAATCAGAGTAAAATTATTTGGGCTGAATGTCTGTGGTAAAACGAAGCAAATAGACAAAACTTAGGAATAAGCAGTGGCGGCTCTCATTGGGCCTGTGGCGGGCCTACCAAAATAATGTGTAACGTGTATTTATTATTTTATAAATTAAAATATAACTTAACCCAAAACCATGATTTTCCACAAATATTTTGTCTGGCCCTACTAACAAAAAGATCCCCCGGGCCACTGGGAACAAGTAAATTACAGGTTTACATAAGCAATAAATCAATAACCAATAAAATATTGCATTAAAAATATTTTTAAAAACTTCTTTTCTAGGAGTTTATCTTGCCCTAGTACATCTAGTCTTGAGAAGTGTGAAGGAAACATGATTCAGAACCGGTCAGAGAAACTCATCGTGTTAGGAGGAAGCAGGTTGTAGCAAAAAGAAGACAATTCATGCAAGACAATGGGGAAGCGGCAACAAGTAGTTTTGAAAGAGATGGGTTTGTTATTATCATACATGAGGTTATGTAAACAATTACCATGCGAAGACTGCTGATAAGTAGTCTTATTTATCTTCTTACTGTAGCGGGTCATCAGACTGCGAACACTGGTGATAAAGTAGTTTGATTTTATCTTCTCACTGTACGCTGTCATCACCAGACTGCGAACACTGGTGAGAAAGTACTCGTAGTATGATTATGTCTTCTCAAGTCTTCTCACTGTACACTGTGATCTTCAGACTAGCAGATTAAATTTTAAAGACTAGTGTTAAGTCGTTTGGTCATATCCCTCCACTACCACCATGTTACGATCATCAAATAAGAGGGTTCAAAGACTGGTGACAAATGCGCCCGTTAGGTCTCTCCTCAGCACTCTGTTCTCGGTGGCTCTGGTTTAGGTCATTGTGATTGATTGATTGACTGATAGAATATCACCCAAAGCATTTTTGTTATATATAGGGGTTTTACAAATTTAAATTTCTCTTTATCATCCAACACGACTATGCGCTTGTACCTTCGTGTGCAGTTGTGTTAGTGCTTGCACATCTGTATACGTTCATGTGCAGCTTTGTATCTTGGTGTGCAGTTGGTTAGTTTTGCACATCTGCATACGTTCATGTGCAGCTTTGTATCTTGGTGTGCAGTTGAGTTAGTTCTTGTACATCTGCGTACGTTCATGTGCAGCTTATGTACCTAAATGTGCAATTGCATTAGTGCTTGTACAGCTGTGTATGTTCATGTGCAGCTTTGTACCTTGGTGTGCATCTTTGTACCTTGGTGTGCAGCTTTGTACCTTTGGGGTGCATCTTGTACCTTGGTGTGCAGCTTTATACCTAGGGTGCAGTTGCATTAGTGCTTGTACATCTGTCGTCATGTCCGTCGTATGTAGTTTTATTACTAGTTTATAGTCCTTCTCAAAACGTACATCATTGTATTAGAATATGTTTTGAAATGTGACATAAACAATAATTTACAAACGTTCTAATCCAAAACGCAGCTGTTACAATTAACAAAACTTAACCCAATCTGAACTCCCGATATTTCTGGACTGAATGAAAACGTTGCATATCTCGAGCCCCCATATATCGGTCTGGGGTTTTTTCCATTATTTTTCATTATTTTGAAATAAAGTGTCAAAAAGTGACGTCAAACACAACTCCCGTGTTCTACGTAGTTTCACAAGAAGACGGATGGTGTTGTGTGATTTTGTTGTACTGATAAAGTAATTATTTAAATATTTTCATGTTGAAAAGATATTCAAAAATTTCGGAAATGGTCACTCTAAAGTATAACAACAGAGTAATCTGTTGAACTTGGATTGAATGAATCTAAAAATGAATTAGACTTAGAATATGATTATTCTGATAAAGATATCGAAGGTGAGATGATCATTTAACACTACGAAGATTTTTTTTAATCGATTGATATTCAAGCTATATATGAACAATCGGAAAAAAATCTACATATCGGGAGTTTTTTTCGCGTGCCACATATTATATGAAAAATATTTTAAAGTTTAGTATTCTGCAAATATATAATAAGCAGGAATAATGGAGACGATGGAGCAAATCAATAACAAATTATAGCGCACTTACGTGCTTTATCGTGTTTTGATATAACTCTGATATGGGCTGTTTTTGCTTGGGAGCCCGGGAAAGGTTTATTGGACTGGTGGTTAGAGTTCAAGTTAATAATGTTCTTGAACTCTCCATATCCATATATAAAATAAACTTTCCTAGTTTTCAGATTTTAGGTAGAAGTGCCTGTCACTTCATTTCTAGCTCTTAGTATGCGGGGTGGGAGGAAGGCCACATTTCCTCACATAGGAACGTCGAGTGTGGATTGAAACTTCAACCCTTTTGTGCCCGGAGTTGACGGGGCAAACGTTTGCTAATCCACCCCCTACAGCCATTATCGGAATACACATATATTGTATTAACTCCCAAACTGAGAATAATCGACACCGGGTTATTATCTTTCTACCGTATGAACTATATGCCTATGTGATCAGTAAAATGTTGTTATTTCCGGATACAACTGACGACTGCTAAAACAGAATGAACGTAGGACAATCGCCGATGATCTTGACCACAAAGCCCGACGGCACATTCAATTCACTGATGCTGATCTTGACCCAACCATGGTTGAGCTTCAAGCACGAAAGAGGACAATACTTTGTAAGTGAATGTAATCTGCATTATCCTGGTTTCCGCCCGCTGCCCAGTGTGTTCGAAGCACGTTGGACTACGGGTGACAAGTCCTCTGTATGTGCGGGTTCAACTCCGCGGACTGGCAGAAAAGCTACAGGTTTCCCAGATTTCGGTGTTCGTGGGACCGAACCGAAAAGGGGTTTCGATGTCCATGACACCGAGCCGAAGAGCTTTCAGCTCAATGCCTGGATCGGAACATTTTTTTTTTAAAACCTGGTTTTCCAAATATAACTTTTGCATGAATCCATCTGTTTTATTCATTGTCTTGATTTCCAAAATGAATTTACTTGGACACCAACTGAAATATTTATTGACTTGACGATGAAGTTGCAACGTTACACTGAAGTCAATCTGTAATCTTCTTTAACGTAGAGTTAGTTTTTGACAATTTTGAAAATTGTCATTCTCTTGAAACGAACGTGACAATTTTACAAGCTTCAATCTATAATTTTTTGAAATGGTTTAGAAAAAAAAAATGTTAAACTTGTCTACCTATAATCTTCATTGATGAATTTACAAAGTAATAATCATACCAAATTTCCCATCTGTATTGTTCATTCATGTTACTTCCAAGTAGAACTTTACACTTGTCCATAAGCAATCTTCGTTAGATTGATAACTTCTATAGTCATAAGATTACACTTATTCCATTTGTAAGTTATACTTTATCTGACTTTCAAACAACAACTTTACACTATAATTCATTGTCTCAAGTAGTAGCATGTCCCTGAGGGGAAATTCACTTTCAACAACAACTTTCACTATAATTCATTGTCTCAAGTAGAAGCATGTTCCTTGAGGGAACTTCACTTTCAAACAACAACTTTACACTATAATTCATTGTCTCAAGTAGTAGCATGTCCCTTGAGGGAACTTCACTTTCATTAATAACTTTACACTATAATTCATTGTCCAAGTAGTAGATGTCCCTTGAGGAACTTCACTTTCAAACAACAACTTTACACTAAAATTCATTGTCTCTGAGTAGCATGCCCCTTGAGGAACTTACTTCAAACAACAACTTTACACTATAATGCATTGTCTCAGAGTAGCATGTTCCTTGAGGTAACTTCACTTTCATTAACAACTTTACACTATAATTCATTGTCTAAATTAGCAGATGTCCCTTGAGGGAACTTCACTTTCAAACAACAACTTTACACTATAATGCATTGTCTCAAGTAGTAGCATGCCCCTTGAGGAACTTCACTTTCAAACAACAACTTTCACTATAATGCATTGTCTAAAGAGTAGCATGTTCCTTGGGGTAACTTCATTTCATTAACAATTTTAAACTATAATTCATTGCCCGTAGTAGCATGTCCTTGAGGAACTTCACTTTCATTAATAACTTTCCCTATAATTCATTGTCTCAAGTAGAAGCATGTCCCTTGAGGGAACTTCACATTCAAAAAAACAACTTTCACAAATTAATGCATTGTCTCAAGTAGATGTCCTTGAGGAACTTCACTCATTAATAACTTTACACTATAATTCATTGTCTCAAGGTAGCATGTTCCTGGGGAACTTCACTTTCATTAATAACTTTACACTATAATGCATTGTCTCAAGTAGTAGCATGTCCCTTGAGGGAACTTCACTTTCATTAACAACTTTACACTATAATTCATTGTCTCAAGTAGACATGTTCCTTCAGGGAACTTCATTTTCAAACAACAACTTTACACTATAATTCATTGTCTCAAGTAGTAGCATGTCCCTTGAGGAACTTACTTTCAAACAACAACTTTACACTATAATGCATTGTCTCAAGTAGTAGCATGTCCCTTGAGGGAACTTCACTTTCATTAACAACTTTACACTATAATGCATTGTCTCAAGTAGTAGCATGTTCCTTGAGGTAACTTCACTTTCATTAATCTTTACACTATAATTCATTGTCTCAAGTAAAAGCATGTCCCTTGGGGGGAACTTCACTTTCAAACAACAACGTTACACTATAATTCATTGTCTCAAGTAGTAGCATTTTCCTTGAGGTAACTTCACTTTCATTAACAACTTTAACTATAATGCATTGTCTCAAGTAGTGCATGTCCTTGAGGAACTTCACTTTCATTAATAACTTTACACTATAATTCATTGTCTCAAGTAGTAGATGCCCCTTTAGGAACTCATTTCATTAATAACTTTACACTATAATTCATTGTCTCAAGTAGTAGAATGTCCCTTGAGGGAACTTCACTTTCATTAATAACTTTACACTATAATTATTGTCTCAAGTAGTAGCATGTCCCTTGAGGAACTTCACTTTCAAACAACAACTTTCACTATAATTAATTGTCTCAAGTAGTAGATGTCCCTTGAGGAACCCTTTCATTAACAACTTTACACTATAATTCATTGTCTCAAGTAGTAGCATGTCCCTTGAGGGAACTTCACTTTCAAACAACAACTTTACACTATAATTCATTGTCTCAAGTAGTAGCATGCCCCTTTGGGAGGAACTTCACTTTCATTAGTAACGTTACATATAATTCATTGTCTAAAGTAGTAGCATGTCCCGAGGAACTCACTTTCATTAATAACTACACTATAATTCATTGTCTCAAGTAGAACATGTTTTTGAGGAACTTCACTTTCAAACAACAACTTACACTATAATTCATTGTCTCAAAAATAGCATGTTCCTTGAGGGAACTTCACTTTCATTAATAACTTTACACTATAATTCATTGTCTCAAGAGTAGCATGTTCCTTGAGGAACTTCACTTTCATTAATAACTTTACCCCATAATTCATTGTCTCAAGTAGAAGCATGTCCCTTGAGGGAACTTCACATTCAAACAACAACTTTACACTATAATTCATTGTCTCAAGTAGTAGCATGTCCTTGGGGGAACTTCACTTTCATTAACAACTTTACACTATAATTCATTGTCTCAAGTAGTAGCATGCCCCTTGGGAACTTCACTTTCATTAATAACGTTACACTATAATTCATTGTCTCAAGTAGTGCATGTCCCTTGAGGGAACTTCACTTTCATTACAACTTTACACTATAATTCATTGTCTCAAGTAGTGCATGTCCTTGAGGAACTTCACTTTCATTAACAACTTTACATATAATTCATTGTCTCAAGTAGTAGCATGCCCCTTGAGGAACTTCATTTCAAACAACAACGTTACCCCATAATTCATTGTCCCCAGTAGCATGTCCCTGAGGAACTTCACTTTCATTAATAACGTTACACTATAATTCATTGTCTCAAGTAGTAGAATGTCCCTTGAGGGAACTTCACTTTCAAACAACAACTTTACACTATAATTCATTGTCTCAAGAAATAGCATGTCCCTTGAGGGAACTTCACTTTCAAACAACAACTTTACACTATAATTCATTGTCTCAAGTAGTAGCATGTCCCTTGAGAGAACTTCACTTTCATTAACAACTTTACATATAATTCATTGTCCCCAAGTAGTAGCATGCCCTTTGGGAGAGAATTCACTTTCATCACTTCCGCTTGAAAAACTTTTGTCTCAGCAAATTCCCCCGCCTCTTTCAGCGTCATCTTCAAAGTGTTTTTGATATCTCATTTACCTTCGTTTTGGCCATCCCCTGCCTCGTACTCCAGAAACCATGCCATTGTAATGTTTAATGATCTGGCTTGCAATAAACAAAAATATCAATCTAAACTTAATATTTCTTAAATGTTGTCATGCTTTCCCGGAGTAACCTATCTGCTTGTTTCGATAAAACCCTAGCCTGTCTGTGGTCAGCAAGGGCGCTGAGTGTCTGGTTTTGTCCAAAAACTGTTTCTGCAATGGGCGTCAAAAAAATGCTGAGCATTGAGACAGACGGTTAGTGTTAACTCACAGATAATACAAATTATGAAACAATTAGGGATTGAAAATGAATATTGAAAATATTCTTAAAATGCATGAATCAAATATTTCAAATAGAAGGAGGGAAAGGATTGTCTAATGAAACTTAAAAAGAGAACGTTTGTACTCAAACGGATCAAGTGGGTGATCGGGTGCAGACAAGCGAGTCAATGAAAGAGAACGGTTGCAGGCAAGAGGATCATGTGAAGTGATCGGGTGCGACAAGCGAGTCAATGAAAGAGAACGGTTGCATACAAGAGCGCCATTTAAGGGAGAGGTTACATGAAAATTAGTAAATGAAAAGGAACGATGTAGGTTGGAAGAAATCATTAACAGATAGACAAGAGCAGTTTGCCAAAAACGCAACTAAGACAAGAGACATATGAAGTTTTACAGCTACCGTAGATGCTAAGATGTTCTCTATTCTAATCTGGTTGGCATAATATTATATATGAATATCGGACAAAATTTCATATGAATATCGGACAGAATTACATATGAATATCGGGGCAAAATTACATATGAATATCGGGACAAAAAATTTCATATGAATATCGGACAAAAATTCCATATGAATATCGGGACAAAAATTACAGATGAATATCGGACAAAAATTACATATGAATATCGGACCAAAATTACATATGAATATCGGGACAAAAATTACAGATGAATATCGGACAAAAATTACATATGAATATCGGGACAAAAATTACATATGAATAGCGAAAAAAATAATTACATATGAATATCGGACAAAAATTACATATGAATATCGGACAAAAATTACATATGAATATCGGAAAAACTCATATATGTATTTAAATAAGATGTGCTGTCCATAAATTAATCATTTTGTAGGGCCCAGAAACGTAGACAGTGGAGATGGAGAGAAGATTTGAATCTTGAAAATGTGATATACAGAAGAATAGAGCGATGTCATAGAATGAGACAAAATCAATAAACACGTACTCCAACAACTAAGTGAAAAAGAAAACAGACAAATATATAAATTATAGACATTGTTTTTTGTTTGTGACACATTAAAACATGGCACCTGTTGAAAACCATCTTCAACGAAATGGTTCGGGATTAATTTCTGGCTTTTCCAATTTCCCGAAGCAGTTGACCAACATGACGTGTACATCATCGTTTTGTTAAAATTATATCTGAGATGTGCCAACTACAACAACAGCGTGTAGATCAATAAGTTATAATCGATATTTAGAGTTTTTGAAAGTGAAAAAATAATAACAATTACCTCCTACGGAAGTAGAATGTTTGATAGGACCATAATTATTGCACTTAGGGAGTAACCATATATGCTTCGATGTCTTTCTACACAGGAAGAACCAAATGGCAGTGCAGAACCCGTACCCCGGCTATTGTCCCTGATGTCATTTTGAAGATAGTAAAATATTTTTATACATTTTTATTTTTCCCAAACTTTGTAAGTCCGGGCTCCGGCTTTCCAGCTTGCTCTTTCTGATTTGAACTGCCAAGGGTTCTTTTACGTGCTCAACTTGAAAAATGGATGTATGATTTATCGCCCGTCTCGCCCCGTGCCCAGCGTGTTCATAGCGCGTTGGACTACGGGGGACAAGTCCCCTGTAAATGCGCGGTTCAACTCCGCGGATTGGCAGAAAGTTACAGGTTCCCAGATTTACGGTGTTCGTAGCACCGAACCGAAAGGTTACGATGTCCATGACACCGAGCGGAAGAGCTTTCAGCTCAGCTTCGGATCGGAAAGAAAAAAAAAAATCACCCGTCTCCGAAATGACTAGGAACTCGATCTCACCTACAATGAGAACATGTATCTCTGGGAAAATATTCCGATGGCTCCACGAGCAAACGAACCGAGCACCTTTGGAACGTGAGGCGAGAATCTAACCCGCGTTTCCAAGTGGGGGTACCGCCCCTGTGGGCCTGAAGCTTTCAGGCGATAGTGTGTTCAGAAGCATTTGTGGGATTTTTCCGTGGTTTTGCGATTGAATAATCACTAAAAATTTGAATTATGCATTTTAAGTCTCTTATGCCCATCTTACACGATCCATTTTTCATCAATTTTTTATTTCATGTATATAATAATTTGAAAATTGACCATGACATGATATATATATATCAATTTTCTATGTCAAAGTGAAAATAGAGCATATATATGTGGGAGAGGCGTTGGCAAACTGTTATAATGTGGGAGGGGCGTTACAAAGTTTATGTCTGCAAAGGGGGAGTGGGCAGAAAAAGTTTGGGAATCTATGATCTAACCTCTACGCCACAGAGACACCTCAGACAAAAATAAGTGAGTTTAAGTGAGTTTAAGTGAGTTTAAGTGAGTTTAAGTGAGTTTAAGTGATTTTAAGTGAGTTTAAGTAAAGTTTAAGTAGTTTAAGAAGAATAGTATTGTGTAAATAGTGATGGTTCTGTATTCTGGACAAGTTAGATTAGTTATGCATCATTGAAGACCTTCGTTATGACCTTGGTGACGACGTTGGTAGTTGATGCTTATTATACAGCCCAAGATTAAATTCAGAACAGTGATAACTTATGACATCAAATATATTATGTCGTGAGAGCACACACATAAGCCACAGCAAACACATAAGCACACAAGAAACAATAAAACAGCAAACACATAAGCACACAGCAAACACATAAAATGAAACACATAAACACATAAAAACACATAAGCAAAACAGCAAACACTAAGCACACAGCAAACACATAAGCACACAGCAAACACATAAGCACACAGAAAACACATAAGCACACAGCAAACACATAAGCACACAGCAACACATAGCACACAGCAAACACATAACACAGCAAACACATAAACACACAGAAACACATAAGCACACAGCAAACACATAAGCACCAGCAAACACATAAGCACACAGACAACACATAAGCACAAGCAAACACATGTACATTCTGAACACAGATAGTTTAATTTTCAAGTATTCAAAAAATACAGGGTGTTAAACCCAAAAGCAGCCTGGAATGGTTAATCTGGCATATTGTATGGAATGAGAGGTTCAGTTATGACGTAGTATAGGTCACGGTTGTGTGATGGTGTGTAATTGTAGGGAAGGGGCGATGAACAAAATGTGACGTAGGACAAGCTAGTCAAAACCCATTTTTAAATTGTAAATATACCAGATGCAATGTACCTGCAAATTTCATTGATAACTGAGGCTGCTTTAAGTTGAACACCCTGTATTTGAAATATTGTTTTCTATTATATTTTTCTATCTTAGACATCCATATCCAAATGACTTAGAGTTACGTCTCAAACTGAAAGAAGTTGAACTGGCACTCCATACGGAGCGCCCTCTATGATGAAGTATCTGAAAGAATTAGAAGGAAAAAAGGGAAAACAAAAACAGTTTTTTTCTGCATACCAAGGACAATACTGCTTCAGAACCGGGCCAGTTTGACATTAAAGATCTTTACAAGCAAATTAATGTTTTTAGATGCATTAGAAATAGATTTTTGTTTACGTATGGATTTAAACAAAATAGATTTAAGTTAACGTATGGTTTAAACAAAAAAAGATTTCGTTACGTATGGATTTAAACAAAAATAGATTAAGTTAACGTATGGATTTAAACAAAAATAGATTTAGTTACATTTGATTTAAAAAAAAATAGATTTCAGTTTACATATGGATTTAAACAAAAATAGAATTCAGTTTACATATGGATTTAAACAAAAAAAAAAATAGAAGCCTTCAAAATGAAACATTCCAGAAACAGTATTATATTAAACTGTTCTTCGACTATTTTTGTTGTCATATACATTTCTTTTTTCCCGAGCTTTTCTTTGAATAATGTAAAATGCTCATTACCCTATTAATGTTTTTAACACAACTGCTCCAATATTCAGTCTCACTCCAGACTTTCCATCATACAACATTATTAATTTAAAACTGTATAACATATATGTTTTTTCTCAGTTAAATTGTTCATCAATTTTTTTTCCTCATGACTAGCTTTACTTTGCTTCTAGACAGGTGGTCTCTGGTCGATCTTATGTTGAAGAATTTTTCTTCCGAAAACAGCTCTCAGACGATTCATATTTATTTACGTACAAGAGTAACACTGTGATGTAAAGTGACTGTTGTGATGTTGATCACATCATCTATTCTGTAAAAAGAAAAGAATTTCCTAATACTGTATTCCTCAATAGATCCCATGATAGTTAAGTGGTCTCTTGTCTTTCAATTTTAAAACTCTCTACATATTCATACTCCTGTAAAACTGCCCTTCACATATTTCTACTCCTATAAAATTGTTTATCACATACTCTACATATTATTCATACCCCTGTAAAACTGTCCTTCACATATTTCTACTCCTATAAAATTGTTTATCACATACTCTGCATATTTTCATTTCTATGAAACTGTCCGTCACATACTTATGTTTAAAAAAAATGGCCACATATTCTAACTCTTGTAAATCTGTCATTGATCATTTCTGCTAAAACTATCCTTCAACGTTTTCTTAGCATACTTGAAGGTTTAGGCAAAGGACTGATCTCATTGCAGGGTTGGTTTCACATATGACCCTGTCTCTCTCTCTGGAGTAATGGCATGCCACCTACTAAAGTATTCACAAAGAGCGAACTCTGTAGATTCAGGGGCAACTTTGGGGTCTCTAGAGAAAAAAAAAATTCAATCGTAGGCCGAACAACGGGCG
>JADZMA010002556.1:0-11695 GCA_020796225.1 Arion vulgaris
TAGATTATAAAGCATGGGAAGAGAAAGTACTAAGAAGCATAAGAATGTAATACATGCAACATATACCCATAGAGATTACAAAGCATGGGAAGAGAAAGTACTAAGAAGCATAAGAATGTAATACGTTGAGCCCGCGTGGTCTCAAGGTACCATACAAAGAAATCAACCGATTCTCCAGAGCAAATCGACTACGATCATCAGAGGAACATGATCGGATGGCTGTGACCTGGACATCGCAAGCTCCTGAATGGCCAGTATCATTGAAATGGGTAGCTACAGGGTCACAGAGCATTGGCGTATATCGCGCAAGTGTTGGGCGAATCGGTCACTGAGTCTCCTGCCGGTTTCCAAAATATAGGCCTTGTTGCACCGCTTGCAGATAATGGCATAGATAATATTACGGACTCGCACGTGAAACTGTCTTCAACAACGAACGTGGCTTTGGAAAAGACACCGTGCGGGTCTGTATTACATAAGCACAAGTGTTACAGCGCCGACGGCCACACTGGATGGTGCCAAAATGACTCTGGATGTTAGGCTTGAGGCGACTGTGAACTAACATATCCTTAAGGCTTCTGTCCCGTCTGTACGCCACCAAAGGATAGTGTTGGAAGATTGAACGTGTATCAGGATCAGACTGAAGAATGGAGAGATGACGGAATAAGACTTTCTTCACAAGGAACTATGAGGGTGGAAAGTTAAGACAAGTTTCACCCTGTCAGAATTGGAAGTTCTATGCTGGTTAGAGAGAGCCTCCTGGCAAGAAATTTGCTGAACGCGCCGCATAGCAGAAGCAAGCACCTTATCCGGATCCATCTAGATCCATCTCTCCATTCTTCAGTCTGATCCTGATACACGTTCAATCTTCCAACACTATCCTTTGGTGGCGTACAGACGGACAGAAGCCTTAAGGATATGTTAGTTCCCAGTCGCCTCAAGCCTAACATCCAGAGTCATTTTGGCACCATCCAGTGTGGCCGTCGGCGCTGTAACACTTGTGCTTATGTAATACAGACCCGCACGGTGTCTTTTCCAAAAGCCACGTTCGTTGTTGAAGACAGTTTCACGTGCGAGTCCGTAATATTATCTATGCCATTATCTGCAAGCGGTGCAACAAGGCCTATATTGGGGAAACCGGCAGGAGACTCAGTGACCGATTCGCCCAACACTTGCGCGATATACGCCAATGCTCTGTGACCCTGTAGCTACCCATTTCAATGATACTGGCCATTCAGGAGCTTGCGATGTCCAGGTCACAGCCATCCGATCATGTTCCTCTGATGATCGTAGTCGATTTGCTCTGAGAATCGGTTGATTTCTTTGTATGGTACCTTGCGACCACGCGGCTCAACGTATTACATTCTTATGCTTCTTAGTACTTTCTCTTCCCATGCTTTGTAATCTCTATGGGTATATGTTGCATGTATTACATTCTTATGCTTCTTAGTACTTCTCTTCCCATGCTTTATAATCTATATGGGTATATGTTGCATGTATTCAAGTTATATATTTACTAGATGTTTCATTGTTTCTTTCTATTTCTAGTTTTTATGTGTGTTTTTTGTGTTACATTTATTTCGTTATTCGTTTTATTCCAGATTTTCCTAGATACGTTGGTATTTGGTCGTCCATTTGTGTTTCATTTTAATTTGTCACTCCTGTTTGTTGTTTGCTTGATAAAGGCCTTGTTGGTCGAAACGTTGCTGTTTATCGTCACTGTTTATGTATTTTGTAAAACTATAGTACTTTGTTTGTACGTGTTTCACTAGTTTATACATAGATGGATCTAGTTTATACAGAGATGGATCTAGTTTATACATAGATGGATCTAGTTTATACATAGATGACTCTAGTTTATACATAGATGGGTCTAGTTTATACATAGATGGATCTAGTTTATACAAAGATGGGTCTAGTTTATACATAGATGGATCTAGTTTATACAGAGATGGATCTAGTTTATACAGAGATGGATCTAGTTTATACATAGATGGATCTAGTTTATACATAGATGGATCTAGTTTATACGTAGATGGGTCTAGTTTATACATAGATGGGTCTAGTTTATACATAGATGGATCTAGTTTATACAGAGATGGATCTAGTTTATACATAGATGGATCTAGTTTATACGTAGATGGGTCTAGTTTATACATAGATGGGTCTAGTTTATACATAGATGGGTCTAGTTTATACATAGATGGATCTAGTTTATACATAGATGGATCTAGTTTATACATAAATGGATCTAGTTTATAGATAGATGGGTCTAGTTTATACATAGATGGATCTAGTTTATACATAGATGGATCTAGTTTATACATAGATGGATCTAGTTTATACATAGATGGGTCCAGTTTATACATAGATGGGTCCAGTTTATACATAGATGGGTCCAGTTTATACATAGATGGATCTAGTTTATACAGAGATGGATCTAGTTTATACATAGATGGATCTAGTTTATACATAGATGGATCTAGTTTATACATAGATGGCTCTAGTTTATACATAGATGGCTCTAGTTTATACATAGATGGATCTAGTTTATACATAGATGGATCTAGTTTATACATAGATGGGTCTAGTTTATACATAGATGGATCTAGTTTATACATAGATGGGTCTAGTTTATACATAGATGGATCTAGTTTATACAGAGATGGGTCTAGTTTATACAGAGATGGATCTAGTTTATACAGAGATGGGTCTAGTTTATACGTAGATGGATCTAGTTTATACATCGATGGATCTAGTTTATACATAGATGAATCTAGTTTATATAGAGATGGATCTAGTTTATACATAGATGGGTCTAGTTTATACATAGATGGGTCTAGTTTATACATAGATGGGTCTAGTTTATACATAGATGGATCTAGTTTATACATAGATGGATCTAGTTTATACAGAGATGAATCTAGTTTATACATAGATGGATCTAGTTTATACATAGATGGATCTAGTTAATACATAGATGGGTCTAGTTTATACATAGATGGGTCTAGTTTATACAGAGATGGGTCTAGTTTATACAGAGATGGATCTAGTTTATACAGAGATGGATCTCGTTTATACAGAGATGGGTCTAGTTTATACATAGATGGGTCTAGTTTATACATAGATGGGTCTAGTTTATACATAGATGGGTCTAGTTTATACATAGATGGATCTAGTTTATACATAGATGAGATCTAGTTTATACAGAGATGAATCTAGTTTATACATAGATGGATCTAGTTTATACATAGATGGGTCTAGTTTATACATAGATGGGTCTAGTTTATACATAGATGGATCTAGTTTATACATAGATGGATCTAGTTTATACAGAGAGGGATCTAGTTTATACATAGATGGATCTAGTTTATACATAGATGGGTCTAGTTTATACATAGATGGATCTAGTTTATACATAGATGGGTCTAGTTTATACATAGATGGATCTAGTTTATACATAGATGGGTCTAGTTTATACATAGATGGATCTAGTTTATACATAGATGGGTCTAGTTTATAGATAGATGGATCTAGTTTATACATAGATGGGTCTAGTTTATAGATAGATGGGTCTGCAAAAATGCAACTGTAAATTGAGGAGGAGCCTTTCTAGTGCTCAGTGACATGGAACATAGGAAGCTAGCAGTAGCGACAGGAAGGTTCTTAAGCAACTACAAAGAAGGGACAAAGCCACACTACAATCGGCATCAGAAGCCATAATGTCCGAGAAATGTACAAGAAAATGTCATATGTTTGATTGATGCTCTGTCGTAGTGGCTTCTGTGGCTTAGCGGTAGTGCGCTTCTGTGGCTTAGCGGTTGTGGGCTCCTGTGGCTTAGCGGTAGTGTGCTCCTGTGGCTTAGCGGTAGTGGCTCCGTGGCTTAGCGGTAGTGGGCTTCTGTGGCTTAGCGATAGTGGGCGTCTGTGGCTTAGCGGTAGTGGGCTTCTGTTGCTTAACGGTAGTGGGCTTCTGTGGCTTAGTAGTAGTGGGCTTCTGTGGCTTAGCTGTAGTCGGCTTCTGTGGCAGTGAGTTCGATCAAAACCCAAGGACTATCTAGTTCAAATCCTACGGTTTGTAGTTTGGAAGCAAATTTGTTCCCGTGGATTTTTACGAACGGTTAAAAATGGACCTCGTTCAGGTAGCAATGACAAACGTGGCACAATAGGCAGTTTTACGATTTGTTTATGAAATGCAAGATATGCCCTACTGTCATTTGCATATGGGGCACCAGCAAGGTCAAGGTAGCAGAGACGCACATTATGCAAGTGTCTAACATACAATAAACAGAACAAACACACATGACCAACCCCTATATCAGTCCAAGATAAGCTATATGGAAACGTACATTGACACCCGTTGACCACTAACTACTTTAGAAGTATACAAGTCGATGTAAGTCCAAGATAAGCTATATGGAGACGAACATTGACACCGGTTGACCACTAACTACTTTAGAAGTATACAAGTCGATATCAGTCCAAGACAAACTATATGGAGACGTACATTGACACCGGTTGACCACTAACTACTTTAGAAGTGGATATCAGTCCAAGACAAATTATATGGAGACGTACATTGACACCGGTTGACCACTAACTACTTTAGAAGTATACAAATCGATGTAAGTCCAAGACAAGCTATATGGAGACGTACATTGACACCGGTTTGACCACTAACTACTTTAGAAGTATACAAATCGATGTAAGTCCAAGACAAACTATATGGAGATGTACATAAACACCGGTTGACCACTAACTACTTTAGAAGTATACAAATCGATGTAAGTCCAAGACAAGCTATATGGAGATATATGACCACTAACTACTTTAGAAGATGTCTGAAAACATTGAAAGAAGAAGAAGGTCGCAAGGGAGTTAAGGATAGATACGGCGAATATTCTTCGGTCCCTTGGCGACCGCTGGTTGGACGAGGAAACTAAAATTGATGTTGAATTTGTCCAGCGATTTAAGGAGTTTGGAGTGACCTGTTGAACAAGTAGAACTGTATTCCTTACGGGCAGAGTGAGGAGTATGTTTAACTATCGAGATAGAGGTCAGTATAATCAGTGTGTAAACCCGTCGACCGAGAGATAAGTGGGAGGAAACTTTAAGAAATGGACAGGTTACAGTCTGGCAGTGTGCAACACCAAGGCGAAAGACAGAGGATGCTGGAGATTCATTGCAGCCAACCTTCGATGTGGAGACGGCATCTGATGATGATGATACCCGTCGACGTCTGTTGGAGGAGACTGAGCACCTATGTGTCTGTCCGGAGTGATATGACGTCGGTTAACCAAAACGTTTTTTAAATGAATGGTTCTTGTCACTTATAGCTTCGATTTCAACTTTGTATGATGATCTGTTACTGTCCCAGGCTGTATGTGTACCGACTTCTATCTAGTTGTCTATATCTGTCAATTCTAGGATTGGACTCTACAGTCACCTCCGCACACACCAGAGAGGTGCAACAGTACACGTCTGAGATTGTTGTCATCATCGCTTGCGATGGACGGCTATTATTATCTGTCAATTAATATATATGTGATTTAATTTATTTTGTTTCCATTCAAATATATCAAAATGATAAGAATGGAAACAAAATAAATCACATAAAAGTGATATGATAAAAGTGTCATTTAAAAAATAATTTAAAAAAAAAAACATATATCGACGAGGATGGGATTCGAACCCACGCGGGAAAACCCAATGGATTAGCAGTCCATCGCCTTAACCACTCGGCCACCTCGTCCCTGAAACAGTAGCGTACGCTATTAATATTTGTATGATCATACTTCCGTCTCGATCAACATTATTATAACCATTGTTATCACTCTCCTATAATCTAGAGATAAGATAGCTACCAACTTGCTTCATAATTTAAACTAGTGTTATCCATATCGGGGAGAGACTGCAGTAAAACTATGTAGCAATAGCGAAACACGTAATAACAAAGTAGGCTACTGTACTGTAGACTAGTTTTAGTAAATAATTTAAACTACAAAGTTGAGCAAACTTTGTTGCAAAGTACTTTTATAGCAGCCTGCTGAGCCTTTCTTCCGTTCGCTTGAAATATGTCTAATGTGTTTTACTATTTGAAATAGAAAAGCAATATTAAGTATACTTATATCAATATATAGTTGTCATCTATGAGGCGCCAGCAAGAGTTAGAAAATGACTAAATATAAGGGAGGCGTTATTCACAGTGGGCTGTATATATTATATACTATATAACGTTCAGAGTTATTCACAGTGGGCTGTATATAACGTTCGGAGTTATTCACAGTGAACTGTATATAACGTTCGGAGTTATTCACAGTGAACTGTATATAACGTTCGGAGTTATTCACAGTGAACTGTATATAACGTTCGGAGTTATTCACAGTCAAGTGGGCTGTAAATTATATACTATATAACTTTCGGAGTTATTCACAGTGAACTGTATATAACGTTCGGAGTTATTCACAGTGAACTGTATACAGAGCCGGATTAGCATAGTAGCAGAAGTAGCAAATGCTACGGGTCCAAATATTGTCAGCTCTTACCAAGAGGATTTGGAAGAAAGCCTAGGCGACGAACTTGTGCAGTTCGCTGAACTTGCTAAAACTAATGTAGCTGCTGCTATTAGCAACGAAAAGTATGACGCTCTTGAACTGCAATTTGATAAACTTATAATGGAAATTCATTAGAGTTGTGCTTCCCAAATGTAGAAATAGTCTTACGAATTTACTTGTCTTTAATGATTACTAACTGCAGCGGAGAATGTTCTTTTTCAACATTAAAGCGTATAAAAAGTGAGTTAAGAAACATGATGGGACAAGATCGTCTAAATAATCTCACCTTAATGAACATTGAATGTAATTTACTTAGAAAAATTGATTTGTCTAGTATTATCTCTAAATTTGCTCACATTAAATCGAGACAAGTTTGTTTGTAAAATTTATGTTTATTATTTATTATCATACAAAACTTAGGGCCCGCGCTAAAATTTGCTACGGGCCCCGCGCTGGTCTAATCCGGCTCTGACTGTATATAACGTTCGGAGTTATTCACAGTCGGCCGCGAATAACTAAGAATGTTATTCATATAGTTTAAAACAGAGTATTATTTGACAGATGTCAATACAAAAAGGTATATCGCCGTGTTATACACAGATGTCTATGACATATGATATGGCGATGCCTATAAAATATAATTAAAAGAGATCTCCGTATAATATTATATAGTGTTTTACACAAATACGAATAATCTTCGACAAACTATAAGCCTAACTAATAATTTAATAAATAACTATAACTACAGTTATCAGAGGACTATCATCATAGTATTCATAGCACTCCGGATATGTCCATAGGTGCTCCGATCACTGCCTCAACAAATCCAGCGACCCAACACACCAGTTCGTTGTTGATTAATCACTCTCTTTGCATATTTGGTCTGTCGTTCTTTACGGGCTGCACATATATTGACGTCCATCTCTCTCAATCTGGTCAGCGAGTGGGACTCACAACCCTGAAACTCTTCTGTTCGACAGGACTCTCAGTGTGTTAAGAATGTCATCTCGGTCTATTGCAGCTCTCCTTCTGATACCGTAGCCATGCCAGCCAATCTGTCAGCTCATTCATTACCCTGACTCCTGCATGACCAGGACAAAAATAACTATAACTACAGACAACAACAAAACAAATAGATTACAATTACAGTACAAGAAGAACAAATAAATTACTCTTTGAGTTCTAATTGTTTATTCAAACTTTTTGTATCAAGATAATTGGGCAATCTGTGTTTGTACTTTTGTTAAGTCAATAAAAGTATGAATATTTAATCAGGCAATATAAATCAACAAAAATATGTACATGTGATAATGATGACATTATCTCTGGACTCTTAGATCATGATATTGTCAGAGTAAATCAGAAAATAAAAATCCAAATAAGGAGTCTTTGCGGTGAACATTGATAATCCTCAACTGTGTGGTATAACTTGAAGCAGGTTGTTGTCAAGCATAGAGGTAAACATTGAAATTTGGGCAGCATATGCAAGTCATGCTTCTTTTCCCTGCAGCTGTACACAATTTACAGTCTAGTTTGTACCATGGGTTTACATATTTTCAATGAAATGGCACTCACTAAATCATGATCTTGTAGTCATGAAGGCTTCACATTTCGTTGAAGAATAGCAGGTTCAAGAAAAGCAATACTGACATCCTGCCTAAACTTCTTTGCTGTGATAGTTGTTGTGAAGTTTGCAGTGTTGTTGCTTATGTGCTAATTGAACTGAGCAGTTTCAGCTATGAAATGATATAATAGCAGGTACCACTTATATCAACTTGCAGAACAGGTTGGTCTTCAGATTAATTCTGCCAAAATTATGAACCAAAATTATGAACCTCACAAACTCGACAGACAACATCGTAATAAATAATAAAGTTAAACATTTTACTAATATTGGGTAGTAAAGTGTCAAACGGAAGCCACAATGAAAGAAATAAACTCGTATTGCTATAACAGCTACTGCCTTCACTAAGCTAACAAATATCTGACAATCTCAAGACCTGAGTATATGTACAAAAGTTAAACTGTTTAGGTCATTCAGTTTAGGTTACACTGTTTGTGTGATTCCTGTACTGACCTACAGTTGTGAAAGTTGGAAATCAACAAAGAAAGTTGATAAGAAACTGGACAGCTTTGAGAATAAATGTCTCGAAAATTATTAAAAGTAAAATGGAGTGATTTCGTTTCTAACAACACAGTAGAGATAGAACACACCAACAACCCGTATCAAATATTATAAGGAAAGCGAAGGTGGAAATATTTAGGTCATGTTCTTAGATCAGACGAAAAGAGACTAAATCAACAAGTCCTTATGTGGTCACCAGTTGGAAAAAGAAAATGTGGAAGACCTAAGACCACTCTTGAAGAACAATCCAACAAGAAAGTAAACTATTGGGATGTAAAACCATCGAGATCTCTAACTGCTAGCAAAGAACCGTATCACATGGAGATCTAAAACCTCTGCTCTATGTGCGCCTTTGGAGCGAAAGGAACAAACTAACTAACCACTTATAGGATCTGTGTGGGTTGGTCATTGGTCAGCAAAGTGTTAACAGTATCACAGAATATTTAATTTAGAATTATATAAAAGAGGACATGGCTTTCTTATGGCATTATTATCAGAAACTACACAAATGATTTTGAAACCAATTTGCTCCAAACCACTAATAATTTTTTAAATGAGACTATTTAAACATACAGCAGTTATTGAACTAACTGGTAAGATATGGATAACATCTGTATAAGAAGAAAACCAACTATCATAAAAATATGAGCAGTTGAAGCCAATGGAAACTTCTGCCGATAGATAAACCGAAATATATCATGTATATACTGCTGAATTTGTTGATTCTAAATAAATAACGTAGTCAATAAGATACACAAATCGCCCAGTGGTTATCGGGGCCCAAATTGGGTGTAAAGAATAGAACACTTACCTGCCGTGCATGTCGTAAGAGGCAACTAAGGAGGTTGAGCGTGGAGCTAGCTACCCCACACCGTAAAAATACTAGATGGCTACAGAGCAGAGAGCAAACCGAGTAAACGCTGGCTGAAACCGGACACATCGCAGAAGGATAAGCACCAGAGCTCCAAATGGTGCTGAAGATGTGACGTAAAACACACCAATCCTAAGGCTGTATGAATCAGATTTCCACATGAATAGAATTTATGGGAGGTCTGTACATCGGTCTAGACAGTGATCATGAGAGATATACACAAATAGATATTAGAACAACAAAATGGATACTCTGAGTTCAACTAAGCGCTCAATGAAAGCGTGAATTGGCATTCAGATATTGGTTATAATTCATGTTAATAATATAAAGAAATATATAACTACCAAGTAAATTGTAGACCAATAGTTTGATAATTAAGAGCGTAGAGCAAACATATGTCGACACGGTAAATGGAATTTTTAAAAGAAATCACAAGAACAAGAGTGAATAGCGCAATGATACTGAGATGAGCCAGCAGTAGCAGAAGACAAAATGTATGTGTCAGAACAAGTTAGGGAACACTGAAAGAGATAGTTAGCACAATCGTACTAAGATGAGTCAGGAGTAGCAGAAGACAAAATGTATGTGTCAGAACAAGTTAGTGAACACTGAAAGAGATAGTTAGTGCAATCATACTGAGATGAGCCAGGAGTAGCAGAAGACAAAATGTATGTGTCAGAACAAGTTAGGGAACACTGAAAGAGATAGTTAGCACAATCGTACTGAGATGAGCCAGGAGTAGCAGAAGACAAAATGTATGTGTCAGAACAAGTTAGTGAACACTGAAAGAGATAGTTAGCACAATCGTACTGAGATGAGCCAGGAGTAGCAGAAGACAAAATGTATGTGTCAGAACAAGTTAGTGAACACTGAAAGAGATAGTTAGCACAATCGTACTGAGATGAGCCAGGAGTAGCAGAAGACAAAATGTATGTGTCAGAACAAGTTAGTGAACACTGAAAGAGATAGTTAGCACAATCGTACTGAGATGAGTAGCAGAAGACAAAATGTATGTGTCAGAACAAGCTAGGGAACACTGAAAGAGATAGTTTTCTTATAGAGAAATTACTGTTCAATGACAACCTTTGCTCCAAAAGAAGTGAGGTCATTCTGAATTGCTCTATCGACAATGTCTGACTTATGCTTTGTGTTGTATTTTAATGACATTGAGTGTATACAAGCAGAGGCATCTCTGGATTGTGATGTGTTTTGTATTGTCTGCACCTCTTCTCTCTGTTCCCTGGTTGAAAAGCTGCCTTTTCCAGTATCGCACATCTTGCCCAGAGATAATTTTTCCATCAGTTTTGCGCATAATTTCTTTTGATGTCTTGCTTACTGACTTAGTGGTAAAAAATTGTTGCCAATTCATTGGAAATTGCTGGTTTCTTTTTCTCTGGGTAGTGTTGTGAAAACTGAAAGAAAAGAAAATTCAAAAACAATTTTACAATTAATCTATAAATATTTTTTTTAACATGTTTTAAAAAAATATGTACAAAGATTGTCGTGTAGCACATTAGAAAATATCTCTCTCTGTCTTTTTAACCCAGATTAGGGCATAGGCCCTCAACCAATTCTTCCTATCTCTAGCTATCTCCTGCAGCTCCTCTTTATATTGTTTATCTCTGCCTCCAAATCTCATCTCCCTGTATTTCTTGACCTCCCCCTCTTTCACTTTCCCTATAGGTTCCAGAATAAGACCTTTGTTATATTCCCGTCAAGTTTTCGCAAAGTGTGTCCTATCCAGCGCCTGCGTATTTTTTTAACCTCTTGGTGTACTGGAATCTGTCTTGTTCTATCCATAAGTTCCTCATTTATAACCCTGTCATACCATCTCAGTCCCTCTATTCTGCGCAGACACCAGTTGATGAATGTTTGCAGTTTATGCGTTATTGTTTTAGTAGTTCTCACTGTTTCTGACCCATACAGTATGATACAGCAGAACTGCTTTAACATTAGAGTTAAATATCCAATTTTTGTTCTAGATTTGATTTCTTTAGACTTCCATATGTTTCCCAGTGCAATGAAAGCTCCTCTTGCCTTCTGTATTCTTATTTTGACATCTCTATCCGTTCCACCCTCTTTGTCTACATTACTGCCCAAATATGTGTATGATTCTACCTCTTGAAGTGGGATTTCACATATAATTCT
>JADZMA010002557.1:0-11681 GCA_020796225.1 Arion vulgaris
GCTTTGGCCCCCAAAACGCCAAGGAAAAAAAGCAAAGAGAGAGAGTTGCGGTCATCGGGAGAAAATAACCGTTCCGGTTCCAGAGTGAAGTTATAGTGTATGGGTAGGAACACTAAAGAAACCCTTCAGAAAAAGCATGTCCACCTGTGTATGAACACGCTCTACATTCCCACCTAGAACATGTGTCCTGGGAACCAAGTTTGGTAAAACTAAGGTCAGGAGTGACTATTTAAAAAATCATGGCAGTTTTGAGTGGTCATTGAGTAAACAATGGAAATTTTGTATATAAACCTGGATAGGATAGACTCATTCGTCAGAAGGCGCTTCTCTAGGAGACTACACTGATCACAAATTACTTTTTGCCTTGCAGGAATGTCAAGAAAACTAAAGGCTAAGGAAGCAGTCCCAAATAAATGTATGCTGAAGACAGATACACAGCCCCAGTGGGCAACATTGTATGCATTATGCTGACAACTACAAAGGACTCAACAAAATGATGCTCAACCTGAGATCTGTTGCATCATGAAGTGCCAGACTACCTGCATCAAGGGATCCACACATACTAGTGAGCATCTATCCATGTATTGTGGAATGAGGATGGAGTACTAAAAAACATACAACTGCCCCTATAAAAAAAAAAAATAGACCCTAATTATACTTAAATGAATGCAGAAGCTCTACTACAGAATATCCCTTTCACAAACAAATTGTATGAAGGAACATCATAGGTGTACAACCCCTTTTTTACTAAGTGAAAACGTTTCAAGTGCTTCAACCACCTGGTAGTAGGAGACTTAAATAGTGACTAGGACAGGTGGGTTACCTATGTTTATCGTCAGACCATTATCACTGCACATCAAACCATTTAGTCCATAAGTGCCCCAAACCCTTCCTCAGTATGTCTTTCAACGTGTGGCAACTAACGACAGCAGTTTTATGTTGGTTTTACTATTCTTTCTTTGGCTTCCAGTGTAGTGTTTGTCTAGCTGCATCACATTTGATTTGGTATTCTTGCAGTCTGGTTAGGCTGCAGATCTAAAACCCATTCCTTGAATCGTTATGCCTTCTCCCCCTTAGAGAAATCAGAATATCAGCCTGGTCTATTGCTAACCCCCTTCCATATTAGCCTACCTTATCGAGGTTGGAGGGTGGGTGTGCCTTTAGGATCCTTCAGGCTATGTCAGGAGTCAACTCCTGGCAGGTCTAACCGCCGGACAAGGTGAAAGGCCAGACCAAAAAGGGGGGCAGCAGGATGGAGCCTCATAAGGGACAGTGCAGAACCCACCGGAGTGGCAAATGCTCTGGGTGCAACCAACCCATCCCTCAGCTATGGGACAAATAGCATTGTCCTCTCCCTTGAGGGGGGCATCCTTTTTCTTGTACTTCTACTTATGACACTTTTCCCAAATATATGGATTAAAATCCAGTGTCAGGAGCACACCCTGCATAAAGTCTGACACATACTGAAAAAGATCTTCTTCTTCTTGCGTCCTTTTTACGACCAATTTAATCACTCTTTGGGTATGTTTGATCTTGCCAAACGTTGCCAAACCTAGTTGCACATTGGTTTTGGCCCTAAACGCATAGACTTCTACCGTTTTGGACATGTGCATCGATTTCAGCCAAACCCCCTTTAGTTGCCTCTTACATGCATTGCAGGTAACAGTGTTCTATTCTTTACACCCCAAATTTGGGCCCCGGTAACTACTGGGCGACTGAAAATGATGTGTTGATTCCTTTTGGGAACTTGATCCATTCTTCCCAGGTTCAATGTCATCAAGTGAGCACACCTGTTGAATACAACTCGCCTGCCCCACCCAATATTTTTCCTTTTTAACCTACTTCACTTTTCCTCTTTATTTTAATTTGCAGCGAATGTTGTGTCAGCATTTCCCGAGGTAGGCCAGTGTAGTCATACCCTTTGTTCTGTCTGCCATGGCTGGATAACTTAAAAGGTAACTCATAACCCTGCATGACATATCTTTGGGTTAGTATGACACACATAGTCTATTCTGTATTCTTTTCAATTTTTCCAACTGCACATGAGAGAGTCAGGATCACCAGAGCATACTCAATCAGACAGGAACCACCTGGTGTAAGAAATAAAGGTGGCCCTGCAAACAATTTTGAGTCATTAAGCTATCCCAGTCATACTCTTCACTACTCAATGGTCTTTATATTCTGTAAAAGCAAGCCTTTATCAAAACATAACACCAGGTGTTTTTGCATTGAAACCCCTGCACCACATCATAAGAGGCGAATAAGAGGTCAGGAGGGGCTGGCTACCTCAGCTGCAGAAAAGATATGCCATAAAAAATTCAACAAACATGGATAGTACAACTGAAAGAAAAAAACCCAACTCAATTATCCGAACAAGGAAAGGTCCCCAACAGGGAGGCAAAAGAAGTACGCGGAAAGCCGAAGGATCCGGTGATGCACACATTTTCATTATACTCATCATCAGGGCTGTTATTAAGGCCACCAACCAAAATATTGAGTAACCTGTACTTATTATTTTAGACATTATTTGTTCATAATTATTCCTTTCAACGAGATACTGATTAGCTTTGAAAGTTGATATTTAACGCTAAAATATCATATACAGTTTGAAATTCATCTTCTTTTACCCCTAATTAGTATATGCCCCTGGTCATTAGGGGAGAAGAACCGGGGCCACCAACCAAAAAAAATTAACGTGTCATTATTTTAGAAATTATTTTTTCGTAATTATTACTTTTAATTTGACACTGATTAGCTTTGAAAGTTGAATATATAACACTAAAATATAAACATTATATCAGAATAATATAACAATCCTGTTATTTATATAATATCTCCTTTTTAAAAACATTATATGTACTGAGTTCCCCATTTAGCCTCTAATACTTAACATTATGTTTTGCACTATTTCGGGGGCTATTTACAATTTCCCTTACATAAGATGAAAATTTTTAGGCCTGCCCTTTTGATCGCTATTGCAATGATAATTGCCAAAACAATCATTTTCATTCGGCCGAAAGATATATTCATTCTTACCCCAAACTATTTTCCAAAAACAAGGACTCAGCTCAAATAGTCCGTTTAATTTCGATTGAATCCAATTTGATATAAAAATAGTATAAAATTATAGAAATAATAGTAATAAATAAAAACCAAAAATAATAGATTAGTTTTGGGGAATCCTCAGATACACATTGTCTACAGCAATTTTTTTTCCCTACAGTTGAGTTAGTTGTGACAAGTGATTGTCAACTGAGTTAAGATGAGCGAAACACGTAAAATATTTTTAACATTGGTTACAAAATACTAGAGTTTACACAATACAAAAACAATGAGAATACAAGAAATGCTTAAACCCAAAGCCTTTATCCAGCAAAATTAAAAATAGAAGTGAAGAATTTCAGTTCTTTCACTACATATACAAAATCACCAAATATGTATATGGCTCTCTAGGCTAGTTGACAAGCTCCGTTATTTTTTTTTTTAATGCGGGTGAGGCATGTTCAATTTGTGTTCCAGAGATTGATTTTTAAAATCTTCTCAGGCGCCCTGTCATTTGATGTCTCTGAAATATTTAATTGTCCTTGGTTTTATATTATTTAATAGCCAACTATCTTTAGTATCTAGCTGTTGCAGAACAGAAGCATTTGTTCTTTTCCTGAAAGGAAATTTCCCGCAATAGACAAAATTAAATACCCCTTAGCATCTCTGGTCACGCTATTTACTGTGACCACAACTGGGCAGTCAGCTTCAGGTCTGTCGGGTTTTCCCCAAAAGCTTAGTTTCGTCGACTGGTGACCAATGTTGATTCTCAGCTCCCAGGAGAGGACAGTCTTGCAGGATATGCTCCGGTGTCTGCTTCCCCTCGACACGACAGAGAGCTGTTTGACTTTTTCCCTAGTCTATATAAGTGTTTGTTGAGTCTGCAGTGTCCGGTGCGTAGGTCAAATATAATGACCTGGTCTGTTATGTTTAGGTCTTTGATGGAGTTTTTTCCATAATCATATCCAGTGTTTGTCTTCCAGTCTACTGCAGATTTTTTTGTATGGGGGTTTTGACTTTTTGAAAGACAGAGTGGGTAATTCCCTTGGGAAACCGCCTCCTTAGCTAAGACGCGCACCGCCGAGTATTACCGCCCAAATTTGGGGTGTAAAGAATAGAACCACTGTTACCTGCCAATGGTCATAGATGACTAAGGAGGTTTGGATGACATCGGATGCATATGTCCTAAACGTGTAGGTCTATGCATTGGGCCTCCCAAACCAATATGAAACAATACACATTCTTGGCAAAGATAAAATATATCACAAAGTGATTAAAATTAGTGAAGAATGAATGAAAAGAAGTAGAGTCATCGGCACTCATTACCTGCAATGCCACAGTGAGAGAATCCACTGCGTGAATTTCCTTTTCTGAAGCTGAGAAAGTTCTCTTTTTGGGTTTTTTGTACTGTGTGTCACGGATTTAGCCTCCAGGGCTTGATAGTAACAGTGAGTCTGTAAGAATTTACCATCTTGACTGCAGGTGCTTGCAACTTATTCATGTGCTATGTTGCCATCAGAAGGGCTAAGAGTTCTGCGTTGTAGTTGGAACATATCTTCCAGTGCCCCCTAGAGACACAGTAAAATACTAAAAAACAGATTTTCCCGGGCCCCACCAAGAAAAATCACCACAGCGCCACTGCTCATCATCATCAGATCCGTCTCCACATCGAAGGAATGAATCTCCAGCATCCTCTGTCTTTGCCTTGGTTGATACGCCAGACTGTAACCTGTCCATTTCTTAAAGTTTCTCCACTTATCTCTCGTCTTCCTCTTGCTCTTCCCCCTCAACTTTCTCCTCAGTAAATGTTTTATCATGGTGTCATGTCTTTTATGTGCCCTATATGTTTCTAGTACATTATACTAGAACTTAAAATATTTTTGTGACTTGAATACTTTTAATGTTTATTTTAATGCCCCTCGAATAAACAAATCTAAAATAGCACATGAAGAAAACAACTGAGCTTTTAAAACAATTTCTTTTGCATATCAGGCAATCATATCAACAACAGAAGAACACAGTACAACAAAAACTAACAGACTCTGCTACATTACAATACAACATGAGAATAAACATAGACAAACAGAAGTAATGACATTGCCAGAGAGAGGCACTACCAATATCTGATCACAATCGCCATTAAACAAGTAAAGACTTCACATACCTGGAAGCAGTTTTTCAGCAAACGGAAGAATAATAATGAATTCAACACAGATGCAACAAAGCAATCAAATGGTGGACAAATGGCGCTAATTTTAAAATGCAAACATGTCACCATGAAACAAAGAGCAATGTTCAACTCTCCACATTTCTACCAGTGCCAAACCTGGCAACTGACAACAAATGACAGAAGAAAACTAGTCACGACAGAGTAAGTGTTGCAGAATGCGGGGTTTAACAAGAAGAGGACCGGGTTGAGAAATGAAGAAAAGGAAAAAAGTGGGTACAAATCAGTACTAGACTTCATAAGAAACAACAAATTAAATGGTTGCCACATAAGCAGATTACCAACAGCACCGCAAAGAGCAATGCTGCTCCGATACAATAGGTACAAAGAAAAAGGCTGGCCACGAAAAGATGAACCTTAGAGATAACAGAGGTGACAAAGACACTATCTACAAAGCACACAGAGGCCCATTTCAAAATCTCTTCTGACCGCTGTGAGGCAAACAGGACGAGAAAGAAAGAAAGATTAGATTTGCTCCCAATTTGTGCCTGTCGTTCTTTATAAGTTGCTTTCTGTTCGGGTTCTGTCAGATAATTCCAGGTGGGCCCAATTGTCGACTTGACCCCAGATAGGCAGGGTTTTCTCAAATATCACTTCCATTTTTTTATAGCTTCCTACTTATTTTTTAACAATTTGACAGGAGAAGGTGACTGCAACTGTTTTGGAGAGGTTGATCTAAACTCCACAGTTAGATGTCTATTTGGGGTACCTGATAGCAAAGTTGATAACACTGCGCTAGTTTGCGTCCATGAAATTTAGGGTTTGAGGCTACTTGGTCAAATTTCTTGGTTGGACTACGGCGGCCCTGATCCTTTACTTGTTACTTTTTTCTCTAACCCCATATTGATAAGAAGGAATATAGAAAGGCGTTTTTGGGGCTTATAAATAGTGTTTTTTGCTGCCTCTGTTGCTTTGTATCCACTGTATCGGGGTAACATTGCACTTTGAAAAGCACTGTATTGTAATCTGCTTTTTGGCTGAATCATTTTTTTTGTTCTTTCTTGATGAAGTTCGATGGTGTTGTTTACCCACTTTTTCCTGGGGTGTAAAGGCCACAAATAACACCTAGAAGCTATTAACTGGTGCCTGACAACAATAGCAGATAATGGTTAAATTAAAATGCCTGATTTTAATTAAACTTTGTATGTTTTTTGGTTTGGGTTTTCTGGTTTAATGCAGAACGAAATCAATCAGACAAACCAAGTTAGTGAGTATCATGTCATGTGGATATCATGATTTCTTATTACTACATGAAAATAGTTTTTAGTAACCCACAAGATAAAGGATACAAATGAACTGTGACTATAGTTATTATAGAAAACAGAATGCTAATAGTGGTTGTGTTATTTAAGCCAGATGAAATATCAGACGTGAGCATATAACATTTAGAAAAGTTTTGTTTATGTCAAATTAAGTAATTGTATTAACATATTAACCAGTAAAACACAGACAGTGTATAGCAGAAGCACAAAAATAAAACACGTTTACTACCTTTTCCTGCAGATTTTCTAAAATAAAATGGCTAGACAAAGTTCCAGATACCAAGTCCTCATAAGTGCAGAGATTCCAAGATCTTCAGTTGCAGAAGGCTGGTGAAATGGTGATGAAGAGGATAAACTCATCCCAAAATAGCTAGATGGGGCAAACACTTTGGGTTTTAAACAAGTTAAGGACTTTACATACCTAGGAAACCCTTTTTTAGCAAATGGAAGAACTAACAAAACAACATAGCTGCAATATATCAAATCATAGGACAAAAGGCACAAATTTTGAAATGCAGACATGTCATGTCACCATGAACACTAAAGAGCATTTAAAAAAACAATGTACAACACAATCTTTTCCCAGCATTATGCTATCAGTGTCAAACCTGGATACTGACATTAAAGATGAAGAAAACTGGTCACGACAGAATTAAGTGTTCGCAGAATGCTGGGAGGTCAAAAGAGACTGGTTTAGAAATGAAGACATCAGGAAAAAGTGGGTACAACAACACCATACGGAACTTCATCAAGAAAGAACAAAAAAAATGATTCATAAATAACAGATTACCAATCAGTGCTTTCAAGTGCAATGTTACTGATACAGTGGATACAAGCAATAACAGAGGCAGCGAAAAACACTATTTATAAGCGCCACAAACGGGCCCTTTCTAGTAATCTCTTCTATCAATGAGGATTAGAGAAAAAACAAGTAAAGGATCAGGGGCGCCTGTATAACCAAGAGTTTGACCAAGCTACCCCAAACCTGAAATTTCCATTTGCGTTAAACTACGGTAATACACTCAACTTCAGGACCAACAGACATCTAACTTGGGGTTTAGATCAACCTTCCAAAACAGTGCAGTCACCTTTTCACGTCAAATGTTAAGAAATAAGTAGGGGCTATAATAAATGGAAGTGGTATAACTCTGGAGAAAACCTTTCCATCTGGGGGGCAAGCTCGACAATTGGGCCACCTGGGAAAACATCTGACAGACACAGAACAGAAAGCAACTTATAAAGAAAGCAGGCACAAATTGGGGAGAAATCTAATCTTTTTTTCTTTCTCGAATCCTGTTTGCCTCACAGCCAGGTCAAAGAGATTTCTGAAATGGGCCTCTGTGGGCTTTGAGTGTGTCTTTCACCCCTTTATCTCAAAGGGTTTATCTTTCGTGGCCACCTTTTGCTTTGACCTATTGTTCGAGCAGCATTGCTCTTTGCGGTGCGTGGAAACGCTTATGTGAACCATTTTTGTTTCTGATGAAGTCTAGTACTGATGTTGTACCCACTTTTTCCTGTTGTCTTCTTTCTCAGGTCCCTTTTTGTTACACCCAGCATTCTGCGAGACACTTCTCTGTCGTGACTAGTTTTCTTCTGATTATTGTCAGTTTCCAGGTTTGGCACTGGTAGCATAATGTGGGAGAGTTGAACATTGCCTTTTGTGTTCATGGTGAATGTTGCATTTAAAAATTGCCTTTCCTACCATTTGATTTGCTTTGTTGCATCTGTGTTGAATTTTATTAGTTATTCTTCGTTTTGAAAACTGCTTCCCCGGTTTTGAAGCTTTACTTGTTTTAATGGGCGTTGTCGTGCAGATATTGGAGTGCTTTCTCTCTGGCAATGTCATCTTCTGTTTTTTTCTATGTTTATTCTCATGTTGTCTGTTACATGCTAGTAAGTCTGTTAAGTGTTGTAGCTGTTTCTTCTGTTGTTGATATGATTTCCTGATCATCAGCAAAAGAAATTCGTTAAGACTCGAGGTTTTTCTTTCCTGGTTTAGCTATTTTAAGATTTGGTCAATATAATGTGATGAACAGCAGCGGGGTAGTACGCAACCTTGTCTTACTCCTGACCCTACGTGAAAAACCTTTTCTGATAGTCCTGTGTTTGTTCTAATCGTACATTGGCTGTTTGTATAAAGGCTCTTGCAAAGGTTGGTTAGGTGGTCATTAACCCCATGGGGTTTTTAGTATTTTCCACAACTTGGGCCTATTCAGCGGGCAACGCTTTTTCCCCGATCTACAAAAGCAACGTGTAGGTGTTTGTCGGATTCGACAGTCCTTTCTACTAACTGCCTGAGGGTGAATATCGCATCTGTAGAGCTTTGTTCTTCCCGAATCCCATTTTGGGGGCATTAGCTGTGGCTTGATGATGTGGGGAGCCTTTGTTGAAGTATTTTGCAAAATATTTTCCAGTGTGGCTCAGTAGGGTATTTCATACTTTGTGCAGTCCCTTCTCGCTGCCTTTTTTCCAGATGGGAACTATTATTGCATTCCTCCAGTCTTCTGGTGTTTCTTGTGTGATCCAGACTTGGTTGAATAGTCTATGGGAAACCCGCTGATTCTCACCTCTTTAGTTGCTTTTATTAGGTCGGCCGGGATATTGTCTGGGACTGGTGTTTTGTTAGATGGAGACATGTTTACAGCATTTCTAATCTCTGATAGTGTTGTACTTGGTTCTACTTCTGAAGTTTACCGTGTGTTCTTGAGTGTTCAGTTGGTCCTCTTGTATGTTGAGAAGTTCATTAAAGTATTGTCGTCATCTGTTCATTATCATTTTTTGGATCATTAAGAGCTTGGCCGTTTTCATCATTAATAATTTCAGTTGGGTCATATTGTTCTTGTCTTTCCTGCATTGCTTTAATTTTCTTGTAGAATCTTGTTGAATTTTTGTAGTCTGAATTTAATATTTCGCCTATATGCTTCTTTATTATCTCATTGGTTTGTCTTCTAGCAGTTTTATACTCAGTGAGGTCGTTTTGATGTTTGTTTTTTGCCCATATGTTGTATCTGCATTTTTCTCCTTTACCTAAATCTTAATATCCTCCAAAAGTATATTTTGATACAGTCATGCCGAGCAGAAGAAAAGATGGGCAGAACATTTTGAAGAAATATTAAATAGACCTGATCCACCAGTACTACTCAAGTTTGTCGAAGAGGCAAGAAACAACGAAGAAATGTTAAGTGTAGCTGAGGTCAAGGAGGCAATCCGTTCCTTGATAAACAATAAGGCAGCGGGTGATGACAACATTACTGCAGAAATGCTCAAAGCGGCTGATGATACAACTATTAGCCAGGCGCAAGAACTATATAATGAAGTATGGGAAGAAGAAACTGTCCCAGATCAATAGAAAAAGGAATAATTGTTAAGGTCCCAAAAAAGGTGATCTCAAAGATTGCAACAACTGGATAGGGATCACCCTATTATCAGTAATGACCAAGACTTTCTGCAAAATCATTCTTAATAGAATCAAAGGAACAGTGGACACAACCTGAAGAAAATAAGCTGGTTTTAGACCTGGAATAAGCTAGTTTTAGACCTTGGAGAAGCTGCTTAGACTAAATAATTACCCTACGACTAATTTTGCAGGAACATATTGAGAAGCAACAACCACTTATACTAAATTTCATCGATTTTAAAAAAGCCTTTGATAGTCTACACAGAATCTTCCTAGAAATATTCTGAGATGCTATGGAATACCAGATAAAATAATAAACATTATCAAGAGCCTCTATGATGGTTCACAGTGTTCATTTCGCACTGATGGTGGACACAGCAACTGGTTTATGGTTGAAACTGGAGTAAAGCGAGGCTGTATTCTATCAACGCTATTGTTTGGAGTGGCCATTGACTGGGTAATGCGAAAATGTTGCAATGACAAAACTGGCATCGATTGGGTAGAAAATAAACTAGAGGATTTTAATTTTGCAAATGATATTGCCTTGTTAAGTGGAAACAAAGATATGCATAGAAAAACAGACAACTTGTCATCTTTAGCATCAAAAGTTGGTCTGGAGATAAGCTATGAAAAAACATATAATGAAGACACATATGGCAAGTAATGCAGATATCACCCTGGAATCTAAAATGATAAAAAATAACAGAGCAGCTCACCTATTTAGGTAGCAATTTTGATTACGGAAATGTTTAAAAAAATTATGATACGAATTGGCAAAGCAACATCAGCTTTAAAAGTCTAAATAAAATATGGAACTGCAAGTTATATAGTATTAAAACTAAATTACAATTTTCAATTCAAATGTTGTATCAATCCTAACATATGCCAGTGAGAGTTGAAAATGACTAAAGATATAGAAAGCAAGTTGAATGCATTGAAAATAGATGTCTACGAAAAATAATGAATATAAATGAGTGAATTCATGAGAAGTGTTGAAATCAGAGAAATGTCACTAGTGACAACTGTTATAAGAAAGAGAAGATGGAGATATGTTGGACACACCTTGAGGAGAAATGATCAACGAATATCAAAGCAGGCATTGAAATGGGATGCAAAGGGTTCAAGAAAGAGAAGACGAGCTAGGGAGACCCTGAAATGAACTTTGCTGAGAGATGCAAGAAATATAGGTCTCAGTTCCATGAATGAGATTGAGCAAGTTACCCAGGATAGAGCGGTATGGAGAATTTACTTGCAGGCCCTATGTAATGTATAAGGTCGATAGAAATTATTCTTATGCCAGTAGTGGCTAAAAACAGGCAACCAAAATGGGTCAACATTGACTTTTGCAGATGACATCTTAATATAGGACTGGATCTGATAGACAAGAAATAGTTTAAGACATTTAGGGAACATTGCATACCATCTTGATTTGATGCAGGGAGTCTCGCTCTCAGGTCAACTCTGTGAAGGCGTGCATGTTGTGCTCTTTGAATAATTCCTTAAGGCTGACCTACCCAGTCTCCTTTGATTGACAGGCTATTGAGCATCGTGACAATCTGCGTTATCTTGGAACAACATTTGATCTTAGTCTATCTTTAAAACATCATGTTGAACAAACCATACAACGTTGCAAGCGTGGTCTTGCAGGTCTCAAAGTTATGGTAACTGCACATGTTAAGCAGAGACTACTTGTTCTTCTGTTCCATCAACTGATTATGTCTGTGGCACTATTACAGGCACTGAATCTTCACAG
>JADZMA010002558.1:0-11676 GCA_020796225.1 Arion vulgaris
AATTGTAAAACTGACCCCTTCTATTATTTCAGATTGAGCAAGAGAAAGTTGAAAAACTGGCTGGCACTTCTATTATTTCAGGTTGAGCAAGAGAAAGTTGTAAAACTGGCTGACACTTCTATTATTTCAGATTAGAAGAGAAAGTTGTAAAACTGGTTGGCACTTCCTATTATTTCAGATTGGGGCAAGAGAAAGTTGTAAAACTGGCTGGCACTTCTATTATTTCAGGTTGAGCAAGAGAAAGTTGTAAAACTGGCTGACACTTCTATTATTTCAGATTGAGCAAGAGAAAGTTGTAAAACTGGCTGACACTTCTATTATTTCAGATTGAGCAAGAGAAAGTTGTAAAACTGGCTGGCACTTCTATTATTTCAGGTTGAGCAAGAGAAAGTTGTAAAACTGGCTGGCACTTCTATTATTTCAGGTTGAACAAGAGAAAGTAACTGGCTGGCACTTCTATTATTTCAGATTGAGCAAGAGAAAGTTGTAAAACTGACTGACACTTCTATTATTTCAGATTGAGCAAGAGAAAGTTGTAAAATAGCTGGCACTTCTATTATTTCAGTTTGAGCAAGAGAAAGTTGTAAAACTGGCTGGCACTTCTATTATTTCAGGTTGAGCAAGAGAAAGTTGTAAAACTGGCTGGCACTTCTATTATTTCAGGTTGAACAAGAGAAAGTAACTGGCTGGCACTTCTATTATTTCAGGTTGAGCAAGAGAAAGTTGTAAAACTGGCTGGCACTTCTATTATTTCAGATTGAGCAAGAGAAAGTAACTGGCTGGCACTTCTATTATTTCAGTTTGAGCAAGAGAAAGTTGTAAAACTGGCTGGCACTTCTATTATTTCAGGTTGAGCAAGAGAAAGTTGTAAAATAGCTGGCACTTCTATTATTTCAGGTTGAGCAAGAGAAAGTTGGCACAGCTGAAGATCACAACTCTATGTTTGACTACTAGCTGGCAAGGTTAGTACACTTTTATGTGTCATCTGTGTGCTCACAAGAGAAAGTTGGCACAGCTGAAGACCACAACTCTATGTTTACCTGACTAGCTGGCAAGGTTAGTACACTTTTATGTGTCATCTGTGTGCTCACAAGAGAAAGTTGGCACAGCTGAAGACCACAACTCTATGTTTACCCGACTAGCTGGCAAGGTTAGTACACTTTTATGTGTCATCTGTGTGCTCACAAGAGAAAGTTGGCACAGCTGAAGACCACAACTCTATGTTTACCCGACTAGCTGGCAAGGTTAGTACACTTTTATGTGTCATCTGTGTGCTCACAAGAGAAAGTTGGCACAGCTGAAGACCACAACTCTATGTTTACCCGACTAGCTGGCAAGGTTAGTACACTTTTATGTGTCATCTGTGTGCTCACAAGAGAAAGTTGGCACAGCTGAAGACCACAACTCTATGTTTACTTGACTAGCTGGCAAGGTTAGTACACTTTTATGTGTCATCTGTGTGCTCACGGGGCCTGCAAAGGGAAGCAAAGAATACTACCACTGCTACCTACAAGGCATATCATAAGAGGCGACTGACATAGGGGCCTAGGAAAGTTACCCTAATAAATAAAAAGCATCTCAGAAATCAGATGTGCTGGCCTACTTGTAAGCTCTAACTGGACAGCGTACAATCACTCTTAGGCTAAGATCACATACAAATCACACAAGTGGTTAACAAATAATAGTCGATATGGAGCATTCGAAGAAAAATTTATGTGTCATAATCAAATTGAGACTGAGCACATTATTTAATTGATGCTGAGGGTATTATTTGATTGAGGCTGAGCCATTATTAATAGATGCTGAGGAGTATTATTTGATTGAGGCTGAGTGTGTGATTTAATTGTGGCTGAGGGTATAATTTAATAGATGCTGAAGCTATTACTTAATTGAGGCTGTAGAAGGATATATAGCTATTCCTGATAGAAGTAGCTGCTATCATACTAGACAGGTAAAGCATAGTTGACCACAGCATAGAAGACATATAGGCAGACAGTGTATATAAGATGCACACCAAACATTGCACAGCATAGTAGAATAGTTAGGAAGCAAAGCGTCAGTTTGACGTAGTTGACAAACGACTTCTAGGTGACAAAAATAGCTGACATAGAGACCGATATAAATGACCGAAGTGGATAGACGTGATGACTCACTATGATAGCCCTGTATAATGTTGACACTGTATAGTTCACTAATAAACCTGAAACAATGGAAGGTTGTTTTTATCTATTCCGGTTATCTTGTTGTGATCGTCACCACATCACCATAAAACCTTACAACAAGGCTGAGGCTATTATTTAATTGAGGCTGAGGTATTATTTATTGAGGCTGAGGCTTTTTAAATTTTGGGGGCTGAGGCTATTTTTAATTGAGGCTGAGACTATTATTTGAGGCTGAGGCTATTATTTAATTGGCTGAGGCTATTATTTAATTGATTGAGACTATTATTTTAATTGAGGCGAGGCTTTTTAATTGGGGGCCCGAGTGAGTTATTTAATTTAGGTTAATTGAAATTTTTCTTTTCGCATTCTAACCTGTTTGTCTCACATGTCAGGATAAGAGAGATTTCTAGAACTGGCTTCATCTGTGTCTTGACAGTTTCTTCATCATTTGATGTCAGTGTCCAGGTTTGGTTCTCATAGCATAATGTGAAGAGACACTTCATCTGTGTCTTGACTAGTTTTCTTCTATCATTTGATGTCAATGTCCAGGTTTGGTTCTCATGCATAATGTGAGAACACTTCATCTGTCTTGACTAGTTTTCTTTATCATTTGATGTCAATGTCCAGGTTTGGTTCTCATAGTATAATGTGAAGAGACATTTCATCTGTGTCTTGACTAGTTTTCTTCTACATTTGATGTCAATGTCCAGGTTTGGTTCTTAGCATAATGTGAAGAGATACTTCATCTCTGTCTTACTAGTTTTCTTCATCATTTGATGTCAATGTCCGGGTTTGGTTCTCATAAGATATGTGAAGAGACATTCATCTGTGTTTGACTAGTTTTCTTTATCATTTGATGTCAATGTCCAGGATTGGTTCTCATAGCATAATGCTGAGGGCACTTCATCTCTACAAATTGAATCACTAATCAGTGCCATGCCTGCGGCATAGGCAATCATGTCTCTCACAATCTCTCTCCTGGTGTTTTTAAATTTGGTTCTGAATGTTGATCTTTTGTCGAACCATGATGTCAGGCCATCCAACATCTTCTCCCTTTTGTCTTACGATCTCTGCTTCCCTAAACTTTACAATGTATGTTATGCGAACAACGTCAGGGGCACATTAGGCATTCATGCATGTCTGTCCTTCAGCGCAAATCCCAAAGTCCATTTGTTCAAGCGCCATGAGAAGTTGATTATATATCTTCTCTCTCTACAAGACGACACTGCCCGGCATGTCAAATTTAAGCCATTCTACCCTCATTCCAGTGTTGAGACTTGCCATGATAAAAATTGAGAGCGACCGCATTCTTTACGTGTCACCAAATGTTCTAAACCTCCTTTCCATTATATGCCCAAAGAACCTGATTCGGATTCTTATTCTTTGATATGGTTTCGGGTGTGCAGGCTGATTTAAACATCATCCGCCGGTGTCCCGGGCCCCCAAAGGAAGCACATGTGTACCGCCGCAGGAAGCACATGGTGCGGTCGCAAGGAAGAAAGTATCGTTCTCCCTCAAGTTAGCCCGACGAGAAGCTACCTAGTAAAAAAAAAAAGCTGAAATCGGATGTACTGGCCTACTTGTAGGCAAACCTCAACAGCATACAATCGTCTTAGTCAGGATCACATACAAATCACACAGAGTGGGTAGAGTTAGTATGAATCAAAACGAAAAAAAAGAAAACCTGATAATTTGTTTCTTGCTGTCCTTTGAATGGACAGTTTTTCAATTTGAATTAAAACTAATGTAAAAAAATAAAAACTCAGTGACTTATATTTACTTTATTTTAGTCCACGAAAGATCTAGATGTTGATGATATATTTGTCAACAAAGCTGCCAAGAAACAGAATGAAGAACAAAGTTGCAGCCAGGACAGATCGCTTATATTTGGTAAGTTGGTGGCTATACACCATGTGTGCCGAGCCTCAAGGACAAAGAATAGTAACACTGCGACCTGCAAGGCATGGGGAAAGGGGACTGAGGTAGGAACCTGGGAAGCTACCCTAGAAAATTGGAAATTTGGGAGTGGCCTACTTAAGGTGTATAACTGGCCGTCAATTGCTCTTAGACTCAGATCACATATAAATCACAAAGAGTGGTTTGACAGGTGGTTGATAGGAGATTTGGGAAGAAGAAGAAGAATGTTATAGTTTGATCCTTCTTCCTCATTTCCCCCATTTTTGAATTGGTTATTTGCTTGGGGTTTTGGTTCTATTTCTATGTTTACCTGCCTTTATTTCAATTTCCTAGTGTGCTTTTTTTAGTTTCTGATTCTTGTTTCACCTGGCTTAGTTTCTGATTTTGTGTTCCGACTTCTCGGTTCCCATTTTTTTTGGGTTTCTCTTCTCTGAGTTATTTCCCTTTATTCTGATTTTCTCCAGGGGTTTCATTCATTTATGATGTATATATATATATATATATAAAGTAGTAGTATATTCATATTTGGGTCAGTTGATAGATGTTATTCTTAGATAATAGATCCTTTCTCACTCAGGCATTATTCACAACTACGATATATTTAACGACCATGTAGAATTGTATAGAAGTTTATTGGATGTCATAAGTGCATGTGTAGACAACTCATGAAACCCGTCCATCCACGATCAAGGGCCCATTGTTGTCTCTCCTATGTTTACCTTGTTCCAAACTCGTCAATTAGTTTTTCTACGCCAGGTCTCGTTTAGTGTTGCCATTCTGCTTATGATGAACAGATGCATATTTAATGTGCAAACACTACAGTCAACTAATAAAATATCTAAATATCTACCAAACCACTAAAAGCCAAATGTCTGGTCTGCAGCTATCACCTGGGGACTAGCTACTACAAGAAGAAGCAATTAATGAACTGTTTGAGTTTGGAAGCTTTTGAAAAATTAAAGTTTTTGAAACAAGGTGATACAGAAAGTTCTTTTGAAATCCTGGACAGAGAAGAGAAAAACAAAGACATCCTACAAGACCTGCATATCAAGGAGCATTGGCTCATAAGTAACATCATGTCCCGAAAGATGAAATATTTTGGCCACTTTAAATGTCTCAGTGGTTTGGAGAGAATGATAATGGAAGGCATGGTTCCTGGAGTACTAGGCAGGGCACCCAGATGAAGGTGGCATCAGGACTAAAAACCTCGAACATGTCGCTGGAAGAGGGGAGAACGCTAGAGCAGAAGTTTTCAACAGGCCCGTGATAAAACTACGTTCTCAGGGACATGCTTACTATTGTTTGACTTTGGGTTTTTAATTTTATACTGGGGATCATGTTTCTAGATTTTGTTTATTCTTTTTATGTTTGCAGAACACAAGAAGTTGCAGCAATGGAAATTATGATGTTTTGGACAAAGTTCCAAGCACTCATTAAGCTAATTGGGGAAAAAGGAGATCTGTTTTGTAAGATGTCTGTTATGTCAGTCTGTTTAGTCAATCGCCTTTGGGGGTTCAAAATTTGGGTGTAAAAATAATACTGTTACCTGCCCGCAGCTAAGAGGAACTAAGAGGTTTGCAAATCGGGTGCTGTGTCCGCTAGAATGCTAACCAAACAAATGTTTGCAGAAACAGATGCACCAGGCCCTAAGGCGATCATGGTGCAACAACCCTCACAGAGGAATGGGATAACAGATTTACGCCCCAATCTGCCTCGAGATTTAGCCATGCATTCAGAATGTCAGACCCACCATCATGAGGGTGGCCCAAAACTTTCTGTGGGTAGAGGAGGCACAAACGGGGAAGCAGAAATCATAGAATTATATCCTACAGAACTGCCCCCAGTATGCAGACTTAGAAGAGGGGGTGCTCACTTACACACAAACTGTATGGCATGGTTTATAATTGAGGCAGATGCTGCCTTTATTAGAAAAATCCAAAATCCCACCTAGTGAGAATGCAGAAGAAGAAGTTTAGTCAATCTGTTATGTCAGTCTGTTATGTCAGTCTGTTTTATCATTTCTGTTATGTCAGTCTATAGCACGGTAATAGAAATCTGGGTCTGTGCATCTCAATGTTCAATGTCCCATCATATCACATCATCATCATCAAATAGCTTGTCCCAGGCAAACTTGCCACCTTAAATTTTCCTTTTGAATTTTCTCTCTCGTAGGCAGATGTTCCACTCTGCAGCCATCATACTCAAACCATCAGTTAATTCACAAGACACTCGCCGGGTATAGGGGTCTGTGCATTCGGCTGAGATCTTCCCTGTGTAAGAAAGAGATCAGAGCACACATGGTTTACGCACCAGTGCAATGATGGTGTCAATCAATCAATCACATCCTGAATCCAACTTCTCCGTGGTCTTCCTCTTCTCCTCTTTTCGGATGTCTCCTTTCATGAGGGTCTTCTCCCGTCCTTCCATGTCTTTATATGTCCAATACTTAATTTCTTTCTTATTTGTAATAAACCAGTTTTCTTTTATTTTGAGTTCTTTCTGGGTAGATATTTGTTAACTTCTCAAATACAATTTTTAATTCTGATAAATTTCTCATACATTGTTCAATGTCACCGACAGTGCTAGTTTCCTATACATTGTTCAATGTCACTGATGCTAGTTTCCTCATACATTGTTCAATGTCACCGACAGTGCTAGTTTCCTACATTGTTCAATGTCACAAGTGCTAGTTTCCTACATTGTTCAATGTCACCACAGTGCTAGTTTCCCCATACATTGTTCAACGTCACTGCAGTACTAGTTTCTCACATTGTTCAATGTCACCGGGAGTACTAGTTTTCCCCATACATTGTTCAGTCACTGTACAGTGCTAGTTTTCATACATTGTTCAATGTCACTGTACATGCTAGTTTCCTCATGCATTGTTCAATGTCACCGTACAGTGCTAGTTTCCCCATACATTGTCAACGTCACTGTACAGTACTAGTTTCCTCATACATTGTTCAACGTCACTGTACAGTGCTAGTTTCCTCATACATTGTTCAATGTCACCGTACAGTGCTAGTTTCCTCATACATTGTTCAAATTGGGGAGACTGTTTACATCACTTAAGATGTGCCACTATTATTATTATTATTTGTTGTGTACTAACAAAAATATAGTTCTCTCTTGTTGTCATTACCAGAGCTACCTCTCCGTGCCTCATCATCGTTCGTTATCTGAAGGACATTGTTTGATTGTCCCGATGCAGCATGTTACAGCAGCAACCAGCATGGATGAGGACGTTTGGCTTGAAATACAGGTTTTTTTTTATTATGTGCTTTGAGTTCTATGTTTTCCTTTCTTTTGTCATCACACTGTTACCGGGTTGATCAACAGCATTTTCATGCCTACTCTGTGTTACCAGAGCCAAACATGGGCATTGAACAAAGCACAGTTGTAAAAAAATAACTACAGGTAGAAATACAATGCCTATGAAGAGTTACCAACAACACAGAAAAGACAGAGTCACCAACATCAGCATAAGAAAGAAAGTTGGCACATGACCTTGCTTGAATTACATTGAGAAACAAAGAATGAAGTGGTTTGTCCACTTAATAAGAATGCAACCAAACTACATTGTCAATACAAAGTCAGGGGTCAAAGGCGCATGGGGGCTGCGCCAGGATTAGTGGTCTGGCACTAATCAAGACCCTGTGCCCCACCTCCATGTGGTGACCCTAGTAACAGACTTTGATTCCGGTCTGGCAAAGTGGGCACAGGGATAGAAGGAGAGCTACTGGTAGTGGTAGTAGTGCAAGCATGGAAAAGAAAAGCAGATCCACAAAATTAAAAACAAAATTCACGCATCTCCTGGCTGTTTGTACGATAAAATTTGCCAGAGTTGCCAAAAAGTGTGTACGAGTCATCTATGAATGAATACTAACTCCCCCGGAGTAAATGATTGAATTAAAGGGATGAGAGGTGCATCCATAGTAGAGAAGTGGGCCCACATGAGGCGGAACTTGAAGCCCTGCACCCAAGTCAAGCTGTGTGTCAGGGCAGTCTCGTGGCACGGAAAATGTGAACACAACGGTCGCACCACAATTATCAGCCTCTTGGCCAATGATAAAGTCGAACAGACGAACATGTAGGGATGAGAGGTGCATCCCAAAGCAGAGGCGTGGGTCTATGGGGTGAAACTTGGAGCCCTTTTCCCAAGTTGAGCTGCATGTCTGGGCAGTCTCGAGCACGAAAAAAGTATCTGCAAGTGTCTTTGAAAAGCTGTAATGTATCGTGTCGACATTGGAAGATTCGGCAAACTCTGTATTAAAGGCTTAGCGCAGATACATTTACTGGGTAAGGTTGGCTGCGAAATTCTAAAGTTGTGATTTAGTGCCTAACAAAACTGCCTTCCTGGACAACCGGGCAAGGTACTGTTGCAATTACAACTAACATCCCCGGAAGAACTGGGGTGGATGGTGCTTAGCGGCAGAAAATCTCAGTTGCGTTGCTAACGCCGATTGAAACGACCCTCTATATTATTTGTGCTTAGCTCCAGTTCGGTGTTTCCTGTGACCATGGAAAATGCAGAGTAGAAACTGCAAATTGCCATGTGCCGACACGCGCCTCAAGAAGGCTGAGAATGTTCCTACTCCAGAATAAACTCAAAGTCGTCAGTAAAGTAAGGTCGACAATGTAAAGATCTGACAGGCTGTTGGGATCCAAACTTTGGCGAAGGCCGACACTTTACACGGTGTGTTATACGACTATTACGCTGTCCGAAGACAAGCTTATGTGCCCCGTGAAATGTTCCTTATCCGGAACCACCTCACAGTCAGAAAGGGCATAACAGTAGTAACTCACTGTTTGGCGTAGATCACAAAACCCAAATACACAGCAAAAGCTGATCGAAAAGGCGTAGATCTGGGCCGAAATATTCGGCAGAATGGATCGTTCCCTAGGACAAGCTACCTTAGTAAATCAACAGCTGGCTGAAATCGGGTAGATGGCCTAGTCACAATGGGCGCATAATCGTCAACGTAGATCAAGTGTTCATGTCAAAGTATCAATTATATATCACAAAAAGAATGATAAAATTGACAGTGAAGAATGAACAACAGAGAGAGAGAGAGCGAGCGAGAGAGAGAGAGCATACTAAGTCTTCTACAACATCAGGAAAGAAGGCAAGAGGAAGATCATGAAAAATATATGGCATATCAGAATCCTGTCATAAAAGCAAAAAATAACTATCACCCAAGCCACTAGAGTGGCGCAAGACAACAACAGAAAACGACTACACTGTGCAACAACCTGGTAACACTGTGACAACATAAGAAGAAAAGAAGAAGGTCACATCTTATGCGAATTGGAAAAGAAGACCTGGACATTCAAAGAAAATAATAGAGAAGAACTGTTGAAAGATTGTGTACTGATGTAGGAGTCAATTAATAAAATGTAACAACGGCTTTGTGAACAATTTGGAATATCTTGGTTCAATGCTAACAACAGATGGAAATGGGATGAAGGAAATTAAAAGAACAACATGGGGTAAAAAAGGCTCATGAGGTCATGGTGGTAACATGAGCCAGGGTTAGGGGGCCGCTAACCAAGACCCTGCCCTAACCTTCCGCGGTGACCCTGGAAACAGACTATGGTTCCGGTCTGCTAAGAGGGCAGGAATCGGGGAGAAAACTACTGGTAGTGGTAGCAGTGCAATTACGGAAATACGTTAAAGATACATACAAACAAAATGCCAAATCTCCCGACTGATGTCCAACAAGATATTGTCTAAGTCCCTGAACAGCAAAGAAACAGCAAAAACGTCTCAGACATGGGGTGAGAGGTGCATCCAGTGACAAACGTATGCCACGTAGGGCGAAGATCGAAGCCCTGAGGAGGGGCAAAAACTGCAGCCCGTCGGAAAGAATAAATACGACAGGACCGTCGATAAAAGTCTACCTCGTGTTGGTGCGAGAAGATTGCAGCTGACCCGCATTGAGTAGCCTTGCAGATACATGTACTGGGCAAGGTTTGCCGAGCAAAAGAACAAGTTGCGTTTAGTGCATAACGAAACTACCGCCCTGGGAAAACCGTGCAAGGTACTGTGCGATTAAAAATTAACTTTCCCCGGGAAAAACTGAGGTTGGTGATGCCTAACGGAACTGCCAGCCTTGGGCAACCGGGCAAGGTTCGATTGCAGTCGTAACTAACATCCCCGGAATAACTGGGGTGGGTGATGGCGGCGAGCAAAATCTCAGTTACGCTGATAGTGCCAACTGAAATGACCCTCTACATTGTTTGTACTCGACCCCATGCCAGTGCTTTTGAGGTTAATTGCAAATTGCCACGTACCAATGCGCATCTAGAAAAGGCTGAGAATGTTCCTTCTCCGGATCAAACTCAAAATGTACGGTAAGCAAGGCCGAAATGTCGGACCAGACAGGAAGTTCGGTCTGAACATTGGCGAAGGCCGATACTTTACACGGTGTCTTATACGAGTAAGACGTCGTCCGAGGATAAGCTTACAAGCCCCGAGAAATATTTCTCAGTCAGAAAGGGCATAAACAGCGTAACTCAATGTCCCGGCGTAGATCACAAAGCCCAAAAATACGGCAAAGCTGATCGAACCTTAGGGAAAGCTCACCCTAGTAAATCAAAAGCTGGCTGAAACAACACCCACGAAGGATAAGCAACTGGCTCCAATAGGTGCGAAGGCTGGTGCACGTACATCACGTTCTGATGTTTGGCTGTTATATATCACAATGAGAATGATTAAAACAGGCCTAGAACGATCAAAGAAGAAGAAGAAAAGAACAACAAACATGGCCTTACAAAAAATTAAACTAAGAACAGTATGGAATGGAACTGATAAGAAAACAAAGATTAGAATACTAAAATTAGCTAGTAGAACATAACTATCACAGTCACTACTGTCACAGAACATAACTATCACATTCACTGCTGTCATAGAACATAACTATCACATTTACTGCTGTCATAGAACATAACTATCACAGTCACTACTGTCACAGAACATAACTATCACATTCACTGCTGTCACAGAACATAACTATCACATTCACTGCTGTCATAGAACATAACTATCACATTTACTGCTGTCATAGGAACAACTATCCATTCACTGCTGTCCACAGAACATAACTATCACATTCACTGCTGTCATAGAACATAACTATCACATTTACTGCTGTCATAGAACAACTATCACAGTCATTGCTGTCACAGAACATAACTATCACATTCACTGCTGTCATAGAACATAAATATCACATTTACTGCTGTCATAGAACAACTATCACAGTCACTGCTGTCACAGAACATAACTATCCATTACTGCTGTCATAGAACATAACTATCACATTTACTGCTGTCATAGAACAACTATCACAGTCATTGCTGTCACAGAACATAACTATCACATTTACTGCTGTCATAGAACATAACTATCACAGTCACTACTGTCACAGAACATAACATCCATTCACTGCTGTCATAGAACATAACTATACATTTACTGCTGTCATAGAACTAACTATCACATTTACTGCTGTCATAAAAACATATCCCTTCCTGCTGTCATAGAACATAACTATCACATTTACTGCTGTATAGACCCTAACTATCCATTTTCTGT
>JADZMA010002559.1:0-11673 GCA_020796225.1 Arion vulgaris
TAAACATGCTCTTCAGAAGCTGCATTTCAGTTATCAGTTATATGAGGACTATCATCAAGCACTCGGACATATCCAAGGTGCTCGATCGCCTCCAGTAAATCAGCAGCGTTCAGCGGCCCAGCACGCCAGTTCGATGTTGATTAATCAATCTCTTTACATATTTAGTATGTGATTTTTCGGACTGCACCAATACTGACACCCGTCTCTCTTAATCTGATCAGCGAGTGGGATTCACAGCCTGAAACTCCTCTGTTCGGAAAGACTTTCTCAATCGTGAAGAATGTCATTTCGATCCATGGAAAGCTCCTCTGATATTGTAGCCAAGCCAGCCAATCTATCAGCTCGTTCATTACCCCTAACTCCTGCATGCCCAGGGACAAAAATGAAGGTGATTTCTCTGATCATTGTCTGTACCAGTACCTCCACCTAGCTGCGTCTCACCATTCCTGATTCGACTTTACAAATCATGCTCATGGAGTTACTGAATATGAAAATACGAGAGTAGTTGTGAGATGCCAACCATTTCACCGCCTCCGTAACTGCCGAACCTCCATTGTCAAACTACTTGTGGTTGTTGCGTAGGCCCACTGGCCTCTCTTATTTTTTTTCCTCCTGATTGTGCTGAAAAAGCCCACGCTTAGCGTTATTGGTGAATGACTGAACCATTGGTTAAAATAACCACATCTGTATCATTGATGATGTCATTCAAGAGGGCCTCCACCTCCATGTTAATCAGTGATAGATTATTTTGTTCGCAATTTTTCTTAATAGATGTAATAACTGTGAAAGCAGTCTGAAATTCAGGTGGAAAGCAATCATTCTCTCCTGTTTCCAATTCCGGAAGGATCACATATTTTCTAAAGTATCTTCCACGCCTGACTCAACCATGATCTGCCTCTCGTCTATACCCTTGCTCCTAATAATAGTTCTCATGGAGAGGATGCTCCTTGTTTGCGTTGATTTTTTAGTATGATCAACCCTCCAAGTTTCAATTCTGTTAGCAATAGTGGGGAGGGCAAGAAGGAATCTCATTGACACTCCCGGTGTATCTATGGTGCATCCCAGAATGATCGCATAGCCTCATTCTGAATTCTTTCCAGTTTCACTGTGCGTGGACTAATTGTTACGGGAGCGCATGCATAATACATGACAGAACAATACCTTGGTACAGAAGAACAAGAAAGCTCAATGTTAGCAGCCACCATGATTCTCAGTGTGGATAGTGCATTGCGAGCCTTGGCAATGACTTGGTCGATATGGTCCCTAAAGCATAGACTGCGATCAAATTTTACACCTAAATAACTCATAGATGCTGTTCGAGTGAGTGCATGTCCATCTAAAGTGACATGTGGTGTGTCAGACTTCACAATGTGATTATTTAGGAGAACCATGATAGCACAGCTTTGGTATGGTTTATCGTTGAGTGACTGAAAAGCTGCATTGAGTGGCTGAAAAGTGATCAATAAAGAGTGTTAACGACTCAGTGTGAGAAAGATATAAAAGAGCGGTCATATCAATATCAGGCAAACCCAAGCATTATAATTACATACTGTATTTATATTATTAGGCATTAGACCGAATTTTGTCAGATAAGTCGTCCTATACCGTATGTTTCTATGAATCGGACCTCACTCAGTGTATTCACGTTCTCACGCCCTGACAAACCACACATGACAACGAAGTGTGGTTAAGTTGGTTGATATGAACAAACGCAGCGAATAGAGCGATGACAACAATCAACGCTCTCCTAAAACATCGGCAGAGATTTTAGTTGAATGATTTAATCATTTAATGACATTTAGTCACATTTGATGACTATTTCCTTGATATAACTAAAATAGCAGGCCTGCTATACATACAGTTACAGTACTTACAGAACTACAGTACTTACACTGTAATTCTCAGTGTACAGAACTGAGTACTTACACTACTAACAATACTGTAAGTGAATACTAAGTCAGTAAATTGTACTGAGTCAGTGAGTACTAGGCTTATGACTTTTTAGAAAACATGTGGAGACTGCAGTAAAACTTGGAAAATAGAGTAAACACGTAAAACAAATAATACAGTTTACAAAATACATAAACAGTGACGATAACAGCAACGTTTGACCAAAAGGCCTTTATCAACAAACAATACAACAAGATTGAGCGAATTTGAGAACACTACAAATGGACAATTACATGTGGAAACATAAACCTATCTGATGAAAATATGGGAATAAAAACGAACAACGAAATGAGTGCAACACAAAACCGAAGTGGAAAAGGGGAGGAACAACAAAAGTGGATAATGACACATATATGGACAAACCCATATAGATAACAAAGGACGCGAGATAAGACAGTACTTTAAAAAGCATAGGAATGTAATGCGTTGAGTCAAAGAATAAAGTGCCATAGAATGAAATAAACGGTTCTCCAGGGCGAATGGCTAGTCATCGGAGGAACATGATGGATGGCTGTGACCTGGACATGGTAACTCCTGAATGGGCCCGTATCATTGAAATGAGTTGGACAGGGGTCTGAAACATTTGGGGAATTCGCGTAAGTGTTGGGCGAATCGGTCACTGAGCCTCTTACCGGTTTCCCCAATATAGGCCTTATGGCATCGTTTGCAGGTGATAGCATAGATGATATTGCGGGACTCACACGTGAAACTGTCTTGAATGGTATAGGTAGTTTTTGGGAAAAGAGACAGTCGGGTCTGTATTACATAAGCAATGTATTACAGCGCCGCGGCCACTTTGGATGGTCCCAAAAAGTGACTCTGGATGTTAGGCTTGAGGCGATGTGTCCCAAACAAATCACTTGAGGCTTCTGTCCCGTCTGTACGCCACCAAAGGATAGTGTTGGAATATGTGTGTTTGCTCCATATATGTGTCATTTATCCACTATATGGTTTATTGTTCCTCTCCTTTTCCACTTTCGGTTTTGTGTTGCACTCATTTCGTTGTTCGTTTTTATTCCCATATTTTCATCAGATAGGTTTATGTTTCCACATGTAATCGTCCATTTTAGTTTCCTCGAAATTCGTCATTCTTGTTGTATTTTTGTGATAAAGGCCTTTTTGGTCGAAACTTGCTTTTATCGTCAATTTTTTGTATTTTGTAAACTTAAAAATTATTACTTTGTTTTTACGTGTTTGCTTATGACTATGAGTACTTACACGTCTTACACTACTTACTAGTACTACTAACAATAGATGTGTGACAGACAGATGAGACAACATAGAGCATGCAATAAAATAACATTTCTGTCATTTCATTATAATTGAATAATTAAATTATAAATAAAAAATCACTTTCACTTTGTGGAATTAAATTAAAATTAATTTATTAAATGAATAACTGCCGCGGTGTGAAAATATTATCATTTATTATCATTGATGATCATGTCTACACCGTATACCTCGGTCGGATAATGACAAATGTACAATGAGGCAGTGAGTTTTCCATAATTAGTTAGCTAAGTAATGCATATATATTAATTGGGCCTAATATTAATTATATTTGATTACATTATAAAATATCGTATAAAATGACATGGTGCTTACAGTACAAAGCCAGCAGGAGTGAAAAAGGGCGATAATTTCTTTATTGGGAACAAATCGAGCAGAGGTAACTCTCCAGTTCTTTCTCAATAGGAGAACTAATCCACTTGTGTCAACCTATGCTTTCCTTCGTCTTGCGGAACTAGTTCTCCCTCTCAACTCCTTTCAGTTCAATGACCAATTCTTTGAGCAGATCAGTGGGGTCGCATGGGCACTAAAATGTGACCTAGTTTTGCTTGTCTGTTCATGGGTTATCTTGAACACCTCAAGATAACATATGATGGACTACATATGATGGCCCCTTCCGTCTGTCTATCACAGATACATTAATGACTATATTGACATTACTGATATACGTAAGCCGATTTGTCACGCTTCATAAATTGCATTAATGTTTTCAACCCTTCTATTCGTTTTACTTCTCACATTTCCACTTCTTGTGTCAACTTTCTTGACATTACTATCACCATATACCTATCCACTATCACTACATCAGTATATTACAAGCCTACTGATGCACATAGTTTTCTTCTTTATACTTCTTCTCATCCCCAGGCTTGTCGTGACTCTTTGACATTCTCGCAGCTTTTGCGCCTTTGTAGCGAGGACGATGATTTTCTTGATAGAGCTCGGGAGATGCTTGATTTCTTGCAGGCCCTATACCGAAAAAGGTGCTTATATCGTTTATGCATCGAGTTCAGAAAATCACTCGAAAGCAGGCCCTTACCAGCCAGCATAGGGGCTACTAACTCTGACAGAGTAAAACTTCTCTTAACTTTCCACCCCCATAGTTCACTGGTGACAAATGTTTTATTTCGTCATCTGTCTATCCTTAAGTCAGATCCTGAGACCGTTCAGTCTTCCCAACTATCCTTTGGTGGTTTACAGACGGGACAGAAGTCTTAAGGATATGTTGGTACACAGTCACCTCAAGTCCAATATCCAGAGTCATTTTGGCACTGTCCAGTGTGGCCGTCGGCGTTGCAACATGTGTGCTTACGTGATACAGACGCGTACTGTATCTTTCCTTTAGCCACGTTTGTTATTGAAGATGGTTTCATATGCGAGTCCCTGTACTTATCTATGCCATTATCTGTAAGCGGTATAACAAGGCGTATATCGGTGAGACAGGTAAGAGGCTTAGTGACCGATTCGCTCAACACTTGCGCGACATACGCCAATGCTCTGTGACCCCTGTAGCCACCATTTCAATGATACTGGCCATTTAGGAGCTCGCGATGTCCAGGTCACAGCCATCCGATCATGTTCCTCGGATGATCACAATCAATTTGCTCTGGAGAATCGGTTCTTCTTCTTTTCGTTCGTTCTCTACGACCAATTTTAATCACTCTTTGTGATATGTTTGATCTCTGCCAAGAACGTGTATACGTTGCACATTGGTTTGGTGGGCCCTAAACGCATAGACTTCTACACGTTTAGGACACATGCATCCGATTTCAGCCAAACCTCCTAGTCGCCTCTTACGACATGCATGGCAGGTAACAGTGGTTCTATTCTTTACACCCCAAATTTGGGCCCCGGCAACCACTCGGGCGGAGAATCGGTTGATTTCTTTGTATGGTACCTGCGACCACGTGGGCTCAACGTATTACATTCCTATACTTCTTAGTGCTTTTTCTTCTCATGCCTTGTTATCCATATGTGCATATGTTGCACGTATTCAAGTTATATATTCACTTCATTTTTATTGTTTCTCTTCTTTTCTATTTCTAGTTTTTATGTGTGCTTTTTGTGTTACATTTATTTCGTTATTTATTTTTATTCCCATATTTTCATTAGAAACGTTTGTATGTAGTAGTCCATATTTTTAAAATTCGTCACCCTGTTTTGTTTGTTGATAAAAGGTCTTGTTGGTCGAAACGTTGCTGTATTTGTCATTGTTGTTGTAATTTGTAAAACTACGTACTTTGTGATAACGTGTTTGCCAATCAAAAATTTTTACTGATCCCCCTCTATTTTGGGGTTTCTCTGCATCACAACTAATTGGTCCCCCATTGAAAGTTATGAAATCCATGTTTTTTTTAATTGAACTTTCCTTTAGTAATTTGTACATCTCTTGATGTTCCCCCCCTTTTTGTCTTTTTTTCTCGTTGCCTTTCGCTTTTCTCTCTAATAAGGTTTATATGTATCTTTTTTTTTTTCTATTCCAAAAATTTTTAAATTTTCTATTTTTTTTTTATACAATTTTTATCTTCTATTTTCTGCTTTTTTTTAGGCAGGCATTTTTTTATATCCACATTCTCACAAACCCCCAATTTTTCTTACCATCAATCCCGAAAAATCTGGTCTTTCCCAAACCCAGCTCCTGGAAAAGTATATGAACCAAATACATGGAACCAATATTGTCTTAATCCGTTCGGGGGATGATAATATCAAAAACAAATATCAAAAATTTTTTCCCATAAATTAACTAAAATGGATTAATTGTTCCCGGCCCGAATATTGCTTATCTATTCTATAAAAAATAAATTTTCCTTGAAATCGATTCCGAAATCATTTCAAACACTGCAATTTAACTTTTCCCCTTTAACCCCCGTCATGCCTAGTGAAAAGGGGGTTTCGAAAGGACTTTCCATGCCTCCTGCCCCTGCAACCTTCAGCGCAGGCCCAGTCAGAATGGTGTCATTTCCCTTTTCCCATCATGCGCCTCCATGTTGTCCGTGGTCTGCCTTTCTTTCTTTCCCCTCTGGTGCCCAAGTGAGGCTACCCTTGCAGGCATTTCTTGTCCATTCTCCATTCCCCCTTTTCCCATCTTTTTTTTTGAGATGTCATTATTGACTCTTGTCTTGTTCTTGGAGTTTTTTGGGATTTTTTTGGGCCCAAAAAGTTTCCCCAAGATTCTGCAAAGCAAGAGTGGAAAAAACAACATCCTCTAGTATCCCCTTTTGGTCATCCTCCAACATTCCCCCGGGGAAAAAGGGCCCAAAAAATTTTTAAGGTTTAAGCTTTTGGTTTTTTTTGATTTTGGACTTCCTTTGGGTTTTCATTTCCAGCGGTTCGGGTTACTCAGACTGTTTTTATTCTTTCCTCTGTACCATTTAGTTCATACGCTCCAAGATTTTAAATGCCCCAACCCTTTCCAGTTTTCATCTTCTAAATTACTGGTTTTTGGGATTTCACTGTTTGTCATAATTTTTGTTTTCCTTGTTTTTTTTGGGCCTCTGTTTTTGCCGGGTAAGGTATTTTCCTTTATATGTTCATATTTGTTAACCCACTTATCTCTAAAAACCCAGGTCCTCAACATCTCGAAAAGGGGTCCATCTTATTCCTCTTGGTGCGTTTTTTTGGTTTTTTTTGAAAGTCAATTGTAATACAAAAAAAAAGAGGACATTCCCATCCTGTCTTCCCCCAGATTTTACTGGGAATGTTTTGGGGGAATTTTTTAGGTTCAGGAAAATCTTTATAAAAGGGGCTATGATGTTAAAATTTTGGGTACCCTATTGTCTCAGATTTTCCCAAAAATGCCCTGTGGCCCTGTCGAATGCCTTTTCAAAATCTATGAAGTTAAAGATATAGTCCTTTCCCTCCAATTGTTCTAAAATGTTCCCAGGGTAAATATATTTTCATTTTTTTCCCTCTTTTTTCCTAAATCCTGCTTGCTCCATTCGTAGACACTTATCTTGCTTCTTGTTTCCATTATGATAATTTTGAAATATCTTCTTGGGTTTAAAAAGCAACGTGATTCCCCCCAGTTATTGAAACTTTAGGCTCCTTTTTTTGGGTTTTCACCACAGTACCCTAGCCCAACCCTTGGGAAATTCTTCTTTTCCCAGATATCTAAACAATGGTCTTATGTTTCAGCTAAAGGGATCGTTTTAAAAGCTCTCCCATTTCATTTTTCCGGTGCTTTGTTTTCCCCAGGGATCAATAGCTTTTTCTATTTCTTGCTTTTCTGGCAATTTGAGGTTGATATCAATATCCTGTGCGGCCGGTGGGAATCCGGGGATGTTCAGGGTCAGGTCTGTTTTCACATCTTCAAAAGGGGTGTCCATCTCATATCCTGCTCCTGCTCTGTTGTCAACAGTTGTCCTAGACTGTTTCTGACTGGCATGTTATGGTTGTGTCTTTTTCCTCCCATAAATTTTTTGGGAAACTTGTACAGTGTGAGATCATTACTTTCAGCTTTTCTTTTTTCTGCTGTCTTTTCCTTTGTCTCTTTTCTGTTCTAGCACTTCTTTTTTTCCATTTTTTTTAGTTCTGTATATTCTTTTTTTGCCTTATCTTTTGACGTTCTGATCTAATGCTATTTTAGTTTTTTTTTTCCTTTTTCCTTTTTGGGTGTTTCTAAAGGGCTGGCCCTTATCCCCTTTATGTTTCCTTTTCTGGGTTCCCCAAAACCATCTAACTATTTTTTTGCCGTCCCATTCCATTTTTCTTGGGGTTTTCATTGGGGTTTTTGCTCTCTGGGGTTTGGGAAAACTGTTCTTTAGTTCCTATATTTTTAACCTCTGTCTTTTTGGGGGAAATTTATTTTGCGTCTTGGGTTTTTAAAAGTTTTCTTGAGTTTGGCCTGATCCCTTGGCCCACAAATGGTGGCCCTCCCACTCGCCTCTTTTCCCTTTTTAATAATGTCTTTCCCATTTTCTGTTGATCATAAATGGTTATCGTTTTCTCTTCCATTTGGGGATATCCATTTTCTTGTGTTTGGGCTGTGTGAAACAATGTGCCTCCTATGATCAGTCTGTTTTCTAGACCCAAAAATTTCTCAACATTTCTCCCTTTTTTATTTCAGGCCCCATCCCCCTTTTCCCCATTACCCTTTTCTGTGTCTGTTTTTCCAACTTTTGCGTTTAGGTCTCCTTTTTTAACCAATCCCGAGCTGGAACCTTTTACTATTTTCCCGCAACCTTCTAAAATGTGTTTTTTTCCCCTTTTTCGCTTCGTTAGTGGGGGCTCATTGAATTTAGTTTCCCTTTTTCCCATTAAATCGGGGTTTTAAAAACTTTCATTAATCGGGGCCACTCTAAAAGATTTTATTCAATCCTTTCCTTTTAGTCAACTCCTGCTGAAAAGATTCCTCGTCTCTTCCCTGGTAAGAGGTTTCCTTTCTTTGTCTCTGTCCCAAAACCTGTCCATCTACTTTCCTGACCTAGAAAAAAAAAAGTTTTTCCCCCTTGTGTTTTGTGGTTAACATTGTTCTGACGTTCAAATCTTTCTTGTTTAGTTTTGACATCCCCCAAAATTTGAATTCCCCGCGTGGGCTTCCGGCCACCCACTTTCATGCTGACAGTGATTTGTCTCAAGACCCTGGGCACGGGGCATTTTTTTTCCTTTTTAATTTCTTAAACCCCTTTTTAGGGGAGGGGGCACCCCCAACCCCCCAAACCCGGAGGACCAGGCCACATTTGTCGATCTACCTTTATGGGGGGATGGCCCCCCGGAAAAAATTTAACGCTTTTAAGGGGACGCCTTTAAAAAATGTTTTGCCCGAGGGCCCCATAAATACATTTAAATAAACAAAATAAAAATTTTAAAAAAATTTTCCTTTGGATGAGAAAAAAAATGATTCTTATTAAAAAGGTTTTATTTTTAGGTTCATACTACGTAGGTTATTTTTCGTCGGAAGATGAGTCACCTTCCATTACGTCATCAAGCAATGTCACTTCAGGCGATTGATTGATTCCAGACGATTCGCCAACATTTACAGATGATTCATCAGCCTCGTTTTTTAAAGAATTTATCCAAGGTTGATTGTTTTGTTCTGTTTTTTTAAAATTTTTTCTAAAGTGTCCAAACACGTCGTCATCAAACGAATTGATACGTTGGTTTACAATAGCGATGTGTGGATGCCATTCTCAATAAAACCTGCTTTTTCCCCACGCAGTTAACCATTCCTTTATTTCACCACTTGAAACTGGGTCATCGTCTTTTTCCTCGTCTGATGAAATTTCTCTTACCGCTTCAACTTCCTGTTCTTTATGAAGTTCGAGTGGCTCCTGTGTGGTCAAATCCGTTCTATGTCCCCACCATTCTTCGACATCTGCGTTGTCAATCTCAATCCAGGATACCCCAAAGCAACAATTTCATCAACAATGGCTGTTCTTAAAAACCATCAAAGTCTCTTTCTGATACACAATCTGGCCATACGTTTTTCCATGCAGAATTCATTGTTCAGGTGGTGACTTCGTTCCATGCTTTATCAATTAGCCTTAAACAATGTAGGATATTTAAGTGATTTTTTCCAAAAAACACGCAATGTCTCAGCTCTGACGTGACCTCAAACATCTTCGAAACAGTGCTTTCATACGTTTCAAAGTTAGAATACTTGTGGTCCAAGGTTTAATCAGTGGAGTTGTATTTGAGGTAGATATTTAACGCGAATATAATCGTAATCACCAGTTAAAACATCTTATAAGCCAGGGATGAGCAGAGCATTGTCCAAATTAATAAAACTTTCTGGTATTCTTTCTAGGTAACTTTGTACTTGGGGCAAGACTTCATGAATCCACTCTAAAAATTGACTGTCCCCGGGCCTTTTTTTTGATCCCATGACATTTAATCTACCCTTTAAAGAATTGTTTTGCTTAAAGACTCTCGGTTTTCAGTGTATATGAGCAAGGGTTAATTTCAATCACCACTAGCATTGCCACAGAGCATAGGGTTAACCTGTCTTTCATGGCTTATGGGCCCCGGGATTGAACTTTCCTCTCTTGTAATGTAGGTGCGTCTTGGCATCTTCTTCCAAAACAACCCTGTTTCGTCACAATTGAAAACTTGCTGAGGGACATATTCTTCAGCATCTACGAAGTTTTTAAAAATCGATCACAAACTGTTTAGCTCCTTCTGCATTCGAACTTGCAGCCTCGCCATGTCTAACTACACTATGAATGCCTGTGCGGATTTAAAATTGGAACCACCACTACTTGCCTTTTGGGCTTTTGCCCTTCGGCCCAATGCTATGTAGTGGTATCTGCATGTTTTTGTAAGTTGTTCTTTTGTTCCGAAAGTGTTCCATTTATCTGGCCTTGGAGGAAGGGGGGTCTTTCTGATGTCATCTGTGTTGACATTGAAATGGGGTGAAGCCCTGTATGTGCACACAGTTGCCTCTGGGGTTGTTTGGATTTCTGTTAAAGGATTTTTAAAGGGTTTTTGGGTTGGAGTCTAAAATGGTCTCTATCTCCTTGAAGGGGGTTTGTTTTCTTAATTCTCATATTGAAAATCTTTCCTTTTTCCCCTACTTTAAAAATTCCTTATTTTTTTCTTTAATTTCTTTGTTTTAAAAATTTTCTGTTTTGGGTTGTTCATGTGTTACCCTTCACCCTATCTTTTATCATTTCCCGGGGTGTTTGAATTCAGGGGTCCCCTGGTTTTTTGATGCAGTTGAATAAATCTGTCAATTCTGGGCTTATGGGATGGGTTCAATTTACAATGTCCCCATCCTTAGGGCTTGAAGGGGAAAATTGAATCTGTGAAATAATTATGTTTTTTGCCTTTTATGGAAAGGCATCGCATCTTCAGGTGGTAAACTTTTCGCATGATTTCAGCCTCATAATTGGGCATAAAAAGCTCCTTTTTTTTTTTTTTTTTGGGTAGTTCTCGGCTTTTAAATTTTTCTTCCGACACGTTTCCCCTTCCTTGAAAAATTTTTTTAAAAATCTGGCCACTGCTTTTTTTTTCCACCATTATCGTACTACATTCCGTCCCTGTCACTAAATTTTTTTAATAAAAATTAAAAACTCAAAAAAATTAAAAAAAACAAAAGGTTTTTTGGTCCTTTTTAAAAAAGGGGTTAAAAAAAACCCCCCCCAAAATGGCGATCACGCTTTTTGCCGGCCGGAGGGGGAGAAAATTGACTTTCGGGAATTCGAAAAAATTTTGACGAAAAAAAATGGGAATATCGAAAAAGACGAATACTGGCGGGGACGAATATTGGGGTTCCTGTTTCAACAAACGGCAAAAAATGAAAGTAGTGGGGTTCTTTCTTGGGCCCTGTTCCCAAAATGTCATCTTTAGATGAAATAAATCCAGAAACTCTAAACTGGCACTTTTGGAGACTCATAGAAAAATGGCCAAAATGGGGTTTTGGGCCAAAAACCAAAAAGAAGGTATTCGGCTGTCGTGCTCCCAATCCTTCCCGCGTTAAACTTGGGCTTACATCAA
>JADZMA010002560.1:0-11667 GCA_020796225.1 Arion vulgaris
TTTTTTTTTTGCGGGTTTCTGCCACCTTCTACCAACTGTTTCACATGTCAGACCACAATCTTTCTATTCTTTTTCCCACAGTTCTTTCCAACTTTCTTGACATCCGGTTTTCTTTCGATCCGATGTCCATCTGAGTACTGTCCTAGCCAATGCCCCTACGACATACAACATAGATGACCAATCCACTTTAAACTTTGTCTTTTATTAATGGATTCCAACGATGCACAGTTTGGCAGTTTAAATCTGAATTAGCTATCATATTTGGCCAAAAAAATGTTCAGAATCTACTTTAAATATTTTTTTCCAATGTTAGAATCATGAGATATGGATATCTTTTTCCCTACAGAAATGTGTAGGCAACTCCCATTTTCAACACTTCCGTGCTTCAATACCGAGTTATGAGTTAATCATGTTAGTTAAAAGGTTTACTTTTATAGCGTGTTCATCAGACATTATATTATGTCATTGGGCAAAAGCATATGATAAGGGAAAAAATGTATGCATATTTATGACCGGAGAATATTATTAAAATCAGATCAAAATTTCTTTACTATTAAATCATTCGAGACAAAAATTTAGGTTCGATTTATTTTTAATCAGACAAAACAAACATACATTTTTTAAATCACAAAACATAAATTAACCTACAATTTATAAATGTTTTTAAATAAATAAAAGAATTTTTTTTAAACCCGTCAAGTATATTTAGAATAAATTTGAACTTGTGTTTATCTCTGACGTACTGCACACGTGAGAGATGAAGTCCAATCTCGCCAAACATTTTTACTTCCCAATGTTTCTTTGATACCCATTTTAAATTCACTCGACCTAGACCCGTTACAGTCGGGAAAACTCGACCCCAAATATTTAATCTAGGTTGGGGTTTTCTGAGTTTGGCTGCATATCCAATTTTGGCCATCAGTTTGTTCGGTTTGTTATTTTTAGCTGGTAACATGCAGTTTCCTTTATGTCTTCAATGTAACACGTTTATCCTTCCTGTTGTGGACGATTATTTTTCAGGGAATGTTCGGTTTAAGGAATTTTTGTAATCAGGACATCAGGCGTTTAGAAAATGGATGATTTGCATCTGACGTTGATGTTTAAATTTTGTACAGACGGGGATTATTCTCCCACCTCTTCATATTCAAATAGTTCTTAAACATTTTCTTCAGACTGCCAGTGTAACTTTATTAGTCAACGTAAATCATGAAATTATGGAAACACATACGATGGACAGTCAACCAATCTCCACATAATAACTTGAAAGTTCATAGTTATCGAAAACCATGTTTAAACCATGTAAAGGATACAGAGCTAGTGTTACAAAGTTTGAGATTACATATCGCAAGATAAATCGCAAGAAAAGCAATCAACCTTACCAACTGCCTCTCCCGATCAGAAAGATGTGATCGTTCTCCTCGCAACTGAGACAGAACTTGCGTATTTTGAACATAAAATGATTCTCAGTTTCGAATAAATTAGAATTGTTATTTCTGGTTTTTAGATGAAACTTTGAGACATAAATCATACAAAATGAGCAAACAATAATAATGACTTGAGATATAACTAACATTGTTAATTCTGCCAAGTCAACGCCAAGCAAAACACGGTCCTTTTTCTTCTGAGAAAATACCACCATTACAAGTTGTGTTATATTTTTTTGGGATCAAACGGTCCAAAATTTCTCAAGTCAATTCTTTGACTTGTATAGATCGAATATGATAATTAATGTAAACAAATATATAAGAACAATAATAACAATACTTGAGATTTTTTCAAAAATTTATGAACTTAAATGGATAATACAATATACATCTTTTCCCTGCAAAACATTACAGATCAAGACGATGTATTATAAAAGATATATTTTGACCACAAAAGAAATAACGGAGGATAATTTACATCTGTAGCATAATCAGGACAAAAAATCATAATTGCAATACAAAAAAAATTCCCATCTGTAAAACGCAACAATGAAATCGGAATGAAAATACATACAGCCCAACAGTCATGCTATCTGAGACCCTGTCTTTGAAAAAGGCCATATTGATGACGTTAGTGATCAAACCGACCAATGATAGTCCTCCAATTAGAAAAATGATGACACATATAATGATGTATCTCATGGGGATGTTATTGATAATAATAGGGTTTGGGTTTTTCAAACACATCTTATCAGCTTGAGTAGATGACATGGCACCATTAGTTGTATTCAGATTCAGCTTGATTGTCTTACTATTAGTTGTATTCAGATTCAGCTTGATTGTCTTGTACACTTTCACGAATCTGTATCCAATCAATTAAGGAAATATTATAAACAAGCAATATTATATATAGCATCACACTCGCCAGCAAAGTTAAGGTAACATTCAAAATTAAAGGGCCAATCTCCATATTAGAGCAAAAATCAATAAGGGGGTATTTAGCAATAAGGAGTCTTCAACAGTTGGACATCATTCACCAGTAAAAATCATTCACCAGTAAAATATCATTCACAGTAAACATCATTCCAGTAAAATATCATTCACCAGTAAAACATCATTCACCAGTAAAACATCATTCTCCAGTAAAATATCATTCACCAGTAAAACATCATTCACCAGTAAAACATCATTCACCAGTAAAACATCATTCACCAGAAAAACATCATTCACCAGTAAAACATCATTCACCAGTAAAACATCATTCCTCGTAAAATATCATTCACCAGTAAAAAATCATTCTCCAGTAAAAAATCATTCACCAGTAAAACATCATTCACCAGTAAAACATCATTCACCAGTAAAACATCATTCTCCAGTAAAATATCATTCACCAGTAAAACATCATTCACCAGTAAAACATCATTCTCCAGTAAAATATCATTCACCAGTAAAACATCATTCACCAGTAAAACATCATTCACCAGTAAAACATCATTCACCAGTAAAACATCATTCAACAGTAAAACATCATTCATAAAGTACGAGCAAGTAAAAAATATTGTATGTTTTCTAAATATTAGACCACACTCCCCAAACAGTGATACTTATATGAGACGAGACGAAAATACCAATTTGTAAGAGATAATTTATGCAATATTCCACGTCTTATATATATATTTTTTTAGGTGGGGCGGGGGAAGGGCGTAAATCTGTCAGTCTTTCTCACTGTTGAAAATCAACTCATCAGGGACAGCAGCACTCTATCTAGGTGGAATTACAAGAATGCAGACTAGACAATGTATAAGCATCGCACCAGTATACAGACAATAGGTCTATCTACTGACAATGACATCAACAAGGTAATTGATGAGTTCAGCCGATGCAAAATAGGGCTGCCATGAAACAATTCCTAGAGGCTCAAGCACTACACGCCTTACTGGAGCAGGAATTGGAACTACTGCACAATAATGTAGAAATTTCACGAAAGCAGGCAGAGACCACTCCGTGCCAAGAACACCACAACAAATATCAGCATGCCAATGTTATATTTCAAGGGCCAGCTGCAGGCCAGACGGAGAAGTTGGAAGGAAAACAGAGTCCTAAATTTTGAAAGAGACACTAGGAAATTGTGGAGGCTGGTAAAGCAGTTTAATAATGAAGGTAAAAGAGAAATCCAAAGATTGCACTGAACAAAGATGGAAACACCCTCACAGGAAAGCAATTAGCTGATCAGTTTGCAGACTCCTTTGCTAAAGACAGCAATATTGAAATTAGCTCAATGAAACAGCGAGAGATTCGTGAGAAAAAAGCAAAATGTAGAACAAGATGAAACCATAACTGAAGAAGTATGAGGACCAATCACATTTAAAGAACTGAAACTGGCAATATCCGAATTAAAATTGAGAAAATGACCAGGCGCTGATGGAGATTAAGAACTTGGGAACTGCAGAAAAAACAAAGCTATTGCAGATTTACAATAATTGTTGTATCTTGGGTCAAGTTCCAAAGACCGGGAGAAAGCAATCATGATACTTCTTCAAAACCTGGAAAAGATAGTTCTGCTGCCCCAGCTACTGACCGATCAGTCTTACAAGTTGTCTCTGCAAAACAATGGAACGTATAATCAATTTACGACTGCAGTGGTATCTTGAAAGTGAAATCATTCTTGTGTCACAGCAGGCAAGTTTCAGGCAGTGCTACTCTACTGAAGACCAAGCAACGTACCTTTCTCAGGAGATTGAGAATGCGTTCCAAGATAAGAAACTGGTACTAGCGACATGGATAGACCTAAGGAAAGCCTTTGACAAGGTTTGGAAAGAAGGACTGTTGAAGAAACTGAGAAATTGTAGAATAAAGGGTAGGATGTACAGATGGATAAAGCATACTTACATAACAGAAAAGTCAGAGTGCATCTAGATGGTCTCAAGAGTAAAAACGTCCTACTGCGCCATGGCGTCCCTCAAGGAGGAGAACTGTCCTCACACCCTTTTATGATTTTCATCAACAAACATGTTTGCTGAATTACCACAGGAGTATAAGTTGCAATGTACGCTGAGATCTGTAATATGATGTACAAATGAGTATGCAACAGTGGCCATCAAAGTGATACAAAGAGTTGTAGATGCCTTAACCTCATGGGCAAACAGATGGTGTGTCAGCATCAACACAGATAAGTGCAGCCCTACACTCTTTACTCTCTCTATCTCCCAAACTAAAAGATGGAGAACCAAATGAGAACTGCTAGAGAAGACACGCAACCCACCTATCTTGGAGTTACATTCGAGGATAGACAGACATGGAAGCAGCCCTCAACAATGCAGCAGCAAAGGCCAGGAGGAAGTAGCCACTGAGAAAATTAAGTGGAACACATGGGGGGCCAGCAAAATATTTAAAATATTTATCAGCAGGGCATACGACCACCTGGAATATGGGTCAGCTGCATCGTGTCCAACATCAAATACCACATTAGGAGAACTGGATAAGGCAAAACCAGGGGGCTTGTGTCGTGTCGTTACATGAGCAACACCACTAGTGGAGATGGAAAGAGTTGGGGGAGGCACTGAGAGAACGCAGAGACACTAAAGTGATGACGCAGGCAGAAAGGTTTCTGAGTATGTCAAGCACCCAATGGAAAAAAAAGATTCCAAAATCTAGCATTGGGGCGGTGGAAAGAGGAGCTTTATTCATCAGGCCAAAAGACTGAATTGCAACTTCAGACCTACCAAAAGTTGGCATTCCCAAAATCTGTGCCAGAGCAAACCCTTAGAGAGAGGAGACTGAACCAGAAGTATGTATCCACACAGAAGTGAAAGGAATACTCGACAAATATGAGCAGAACAGCATACAACGCAAGACAGTCACTCTCAGTTTACTTGATGAAGAATACACACATGATCTCTGGGTCCGGGTATATACAGATGGGTCAGCAGAAATGCAGGAAGAATGGAGGAGAAGGAGTGTACATAGAATGCCCAAACAACGTTGGAGATGCGATTAGAGACCGGGAATTTGTTACAACTATGATGCAGAAATTAGGAATCAAGGTGGCAATTTAGAAACTGTTGAATGCCAGACTCGATCTCAACCTGTTGTATTTTGACTGATGAAAATCTGCACCCAAGCACCCAGTCCAAAATTGCCATGTCTACAGACCATACTGTCTAAACTGTCCAAGCAACGCAGGGTCGTCTTGCAGTGATACCTCTCACTGTGGAATACCAGGAAATGAAAAAGAGACCGATTGGCCAAGGAAGGTGCCGCAGGAGAGAACCAGATGTGCCAGTTACCTACCACCAAAAGAAAAGGATGATTAAATCAATCACAAAGCCACAAATACCAACACAAGACGATTACTATAATATGAGCAGATTGGAACAAGTTGTCATTCTGCACCTTAGAACAGGACACGATCATCTCGCAGCCAAAAAGTATACAAAATTCAAGATTAACAATTCAGCATCTGTACTTGTGTACATGCACACCAGACTGCAGAGCACATACTTCAAGACTGCCCTGAATATGATACACTGAGGCAAACCCACTGACCTAACTAAACAACACTTGACAGAAAACTACACGGACCTCTGTGTGAACTACAAAAACAGTGAAGTTCATACAAGAAACAACATTGAATATATAGACAATATTTCAAGCGAACGAAAGGAAGGAACGAAGGAATATTAATACGAAAGACACTGTCTATGAAGCGCACACAAAAACCTGTTCTAGAAATGTCTCCTTATCCTGACGTTGTGAGGCAAAACAGGATTAGAGAAAAGAGAAAGAAAGAAGAATTAATAGCAATATTAAAAGAAATTAATAACATGAAAACTTAATACAATCCTATAATCCTGACGTTGAATATAAAATAACAATTATTGTACTTACATTTAACATAGTGTGAAATATAACACAGCGTATATGTTACAAGTTGATAAAATGTTGGTGTGTAACTGGAACAGGCTGCTTTTAATTCATCATTTATGTTGGAGTCTGTCAGGCAGGACATATATTTATTTTCTTGATGATGTTGATAGATGAAAACGCGACTTCACAAAGATATGTTAAACCAAATCTGAACATATTGTCTGCGCAACACTACTAATCATTTCAGCGCTGCGTTCGGAAGTCTACGTGTCACTGCGAGGGAGTGGAAGGGGATACAAAGCTGACGTAACCACAACGCTGAAAGTTTACCAGGCCATAGTGCTAACCACGCTGTTGTACGCAAACGAGACATGGACAGTGTTTAGCAGACACGCAAGTAAACTAAACCATTTCCACACAAGCTGCCCACAGAATAGTAAAAATAAACTGGCAGGACAAAATCCAGATAGCGATGCCCTCACAAGAGCAAAGATCCCAAGCGTCAACACCCAGTTGCAGAAGGTCCAAGTGAGATGGGCCGGTCACGTTGCTCGGTTACCTAAAAAACGCATCCCAAGATAGTTGATGTTTGGCGAATTTGAAGGCGGCAGACGTTCTGCTGGTGGACAGAAAGAACGCTTTATAGACACTCTTAAAGTGTCTCTGAAATTCTTCAATATAGAAACCACGTGCTTGGAATCGCTGGCGCAAAAACGCTAAATATGGTGCTGTAACAACACAAGAGGAACCCTCAAAGTTGAGAATCATCGCCGTTGAGGCACAGAGAAAACGAGCTGCTCAAAAAAGACAGAACACACAACACCCACATGTCTAACCTTGATCATGTATGCCCCACCTATGGTAGGGGATTGTGTTCTAGTACGCCAGAAATGTACAAAGTGGGCGCCGCGTTGAACAGCCCTGTTCTACATCACCCAAAGGTTAGTCTTTAAGTGAATTCATTGTGTCCATGTACACACATCTATTGTCTCGACTATAGACATACTCATTCTATCATTTCAATTCTTTCGTTAAATTAGACATCTTTATCAACGATAAACAGCGGATGTCTGTAAGGGTGACATTGTTATGTTATGTTATGAGATCGACGTCATATAACATTGCATTCCATGTGTGCTCTGTCCTCCGATGCAGCAGCCATTCCAAAATCCATTTGCTTACCGTACCCATGAGAAGTTGATTACATACCTTCTCTCTCCACCACGAAACGACACTGTCTACATGTCCAAACTTAACTCCCAACTCGCACTTCGTTCCAGTGTTCGAGACTCGCCCATATCACATAAATGAGAGCGTGTCGCATTTATAACATTGCCTCTGTCCATACTTCTGCCAGCTTGAATCGATACATTATTTGCAAGAAAGTCAGTATGCTCTGTTACCCTGTACTTCAGCATGTCCGCTAGCTAAGGTCATGGACTAGTATGGTCACTACCAGAAGGAAACTTTAGCTTCTTGAAGTTACTTCCTTGTTGCTGTGAGGATCTGAACTGCAGCAAATCGGATGATAAAGCTAAACAAGTTAAATTCAAAACATGCAATCACTCAGATCTAACTGAATCTGATGTAAATTATGAAACAAATATTTCGTGACAAAATCTTAATTATAAAATTAATTGTCTGTTCGTGTGTCCCGGTAGAAACTTGAAAACGTCGAACTCTGGAATCATGAAATGTATACATCTGTATTCTCTTCGTATCCCGCTTGGCAGATAAGACTTTCCCAAAAGATTTCATTTGTTGCTGGTTCTGCCACCTTTCTACCAACTGTTTCACATGTCAGACCACAATCTTTCTATTCTCTTCCACAGTTCTTTCCAACATTCTTGACATCCGGGTTTCTTTCCGATCCGATGTCCATCTGTGTGCTGTCCTAGCCAATGTCCCTACTGACATACAACATAGATGACCAATCCACTTTCAACTTTATCATTTATTAATGGACTCCAACGCTGCACAGTTTGGCAGTTTAAAACATCTGAATTAGCTATCATATTTGGCCAGAAAATGTTCAGGAATCTACTTTAAATATTTTTTTCCATGAGAATCATGAGATATGGATATCTTATTCCTACAGAAATGTGTAGGTCAACTCCCAATTTTCAACTCTTCCGTGCCTTCAATACCGAGTTATGAGTTAATCATGTTAGTTAAAAAGTGTTTACTTTTTATAGCGTGTTCAGTCAGACATTATATTATGTCATTAGTATACGCATATGATAAGGGGAAAAAAAGTAGTCGCACTATTTATGACCGGAGAATATCCATTAAAAAAATCAGATCAAAATTTCTTTACTTATTAAATCATTCGAGACAAAAATTTAGGTTTCCGATTTATTTTTAATCAGACAAAACACATCACATTTTTTAAATCACAGAATACAATTAAATCTTTCAATTTATAAATGTTTTAAATAAATAAAAGAACCTTTAACTGTCAGTATATTTGTGAATACAATTGAATTTGTATTTTTCTGACGTACTGCACACGGTAGAGAGAAAGTCCCAATCACGCCAAACACTTTTACTTTCCAATGTTTCTTTGATACCCATTTTAAATTCACTCGACCTGAGAGCCGAAACAGTCTGAAAAACTCGCCGGTAAATATTTAATCTAGGTTCCGGTATCTGAGATATTTGTTCCAGCACATCCATTTTGTCCATCAGTTTTGGGTTTGTTATCCTTATCTGTAACATGCAGTTTCTTTATGTCTTCAATGTAACACGTATCCTTATCTGGTAAATAGCATTTCCTTTATGTCTTCAATGTAACACGTTTATCCTTCACGTTGTGATCTATTATCTTTCGTGAGTGTCGGTATAAGGAATTTTGTAATCAGACATCAGATGTTTGAAAATGATGATTTGCATCTGACGTTGATGTTTGAATTTTCCAGAGACGGGATTGTTTCCACCTCTTCCTATTCTACATAGCTCTTGCAAACATCTTCTTCAGACTGCCAGTGTAACTTTTATTAAGTCTAAAGTGAATCAAGAAGTTCATGGACACACATACGATGTGAGACAAGTCACCCAATCTCCACATAATAACTTGAAAACTATTACTTATCGCACCCTGTTTAAACCATGAGTGATACAGAGATAATGTTACAAAGTTTGGAGTATTACATATCGCAAGATAAATCGCCAGAAAAGCAATCAACCTTACTAACTGCCTTCACGATCAGAAAGATGTGATCGTCCTCTTCTCGGTGCAACTAAGTCAGAACTTGCGTATTTTCGAACATAAAATTTTTTCTCAGTTTCGAATAAATTAGAATTGTTATTTCGGATTTTAGATGAAACTTTGAGAGCATAAATCATACAAAATGAGCAAGCAATAATAATGACTTGAGATATAACTGACATTGTTAAGTGAGCCAAGTCAACGCCGAGTTCAATACGGGCTCTGTCTTCTGAGAAAATGACCACCATTATAAGTTGTGTTATATTTTTGGCATCAAACGGTTCACAAACTACTCGCCAGTCAATTCTTTGACTTGTATAGATCGGAATATGATGACTAATGTAAACAACATATATAAGAACAATAATAAAAATTGGAGTTTTTGTGGTTGGAACTTGAAATGGATAAGTAACAATATACATCTCCCCATTGAATCATTACAGTTATCCAACACGATATACCAAAAAAGATATACTTTGGCCGTGACAGAGGATACCCGGATAGTTTCACATCTGTAGCATAATCAGGAGCACAATAAAATTACATAACAAAAAACTCACTGTCTAAAAACACAGACAATAAAATCGGAAGGGAAAGTACATACACCCCAACAGTCATGCTATCCTTGAGACCCTGTTTTTTGAAAACGGCCATATTGATGACAAGTGTGATAAAACCCGACCAATGATAGTCCCCCAAATAGAAAATGATGAGACATATAATGATGTATCTCGTGGGGGTGAATGATGAAATAGGATTTGGGTTTTTCCAACATATCTTATCAGCTTGAGTAGATGACATGGCACCATTAGTTGTATTCAGATTAATCAATTGTCTTATATTAGTTGTATTCAGATTCGTTTGGGATTGTCTTGACACTTTCACAAATCTGTATCCAATCAATTAAGGAAATATTATGAAGAAGCAACATATATATAGCATCACATTCGCCAGTAAGGTTTCTTTGAAGGGGGCATTCAAATTAGCTTTTTAATCAAAATTTAAGTTAGTGCTGTTTTCTTCTTCCTCTGCGATCGTTCTTCACGCCAATTTGATCATTCTTTTGATTTTATAATTGGTCCACTGGCAAGAACGGGGATCTCGTAGGGGCGATTGTGGCCCATGGTGACTAGGCCCGCCCGTCCGTTTTCAGCCAGCTTTTGATTTACTAGGGTGAACTTTCCCCAGGGTACGATCCTTTCTGCCGCATATGTCGGCTCGGACTACGCCTTACGATCAACTTTGCCGTATATTTGGGTTTTGTGATCTACGCCAGGACAGTGAGTTACGCTGTTTTGCCCTTTCTGACAGAAATATTTCTCGGGGCTTGTCAGCTTTTCCTCGGACGGCGTGTTACTCGTATAAACACAGTGTAAGTATCGGTCTTCGCCAATGTTCAGGACCCGGACTTCCGTCTGATCAGGCATTGTCGGCCTTGCTCTACCGTACATTTTTTAGTTTGATCCGGAAAGGAAACATTCTCAGCCTTTCTAGAGCGCGTTGGTACGGGCATTTGCAATTAACCCTAAAGGGACCGGCGTGGGGCCTAGTAAAAAACGATTTGAGGGTCGTTTCAAGTCGGCGCCAGCAGCGCAACGTGGATTTGGATCGCCATCATCACCCGCTCCAGTTATTCCGGGATGTTAGTTACGACTGCAATCGAACCCTTTCCCCGGGTTTCCAAGCCCGGCAGTTAATCACCCTTTGGTATCACAACCCAGTTCTTCCGGGCATTTAATTTTTATCGCACAGTACCTTGCACGTTTTCCCAGGTCGGGTAGTTTCGTTATGCACTAAACGCAACTTGTTCTTTGAATCGGCAAACCTGCCAGACATGTATCTGGACCAGGCCACCGATGGGACAGCTGCAATCTTCTTCCGTACCAACACGAGGGTAGACTTTATTCGTTACGGTCATGTCTTATTTATTCTTGCCGACGGGCTGGCAATGTTTGCCCCTCCTCAGGGCTTCGGCTTCCGCCCTACATGGGCACACGTTTGTCACTGGATGCACCTCTCATCCATGTCTGAGCCGTTTCGTTGCTGTTTCTATACGTTCAGGAACTTGGGCAATATCTCGTTGGGCATCGGTCGAGATTTGTGCATTTTGTTAGTATGAATCTGTAGAATTCCGTACTTGCACTGCTACCACTACCAGTAGTTTCTCCC
>JADZMA010002561.1:0-11666 GCA_020796225.1 Arion vulgaris
CTGTCTTATTATTTGCTAGCTTTGATAACTAGGAAGGTTATATACAAATAGAAAGAGAGTGATATCTTTTAAAACCACTAACAGTGGTTAATGGCGTGACTGACGCTCATTTGTCAGTTCCTAAAGTTGTCAATGGTATAGATGACATTAACATAGCAATACATGTTTAACATTTACATTCTAACGTTACCCTGAATTAGTTGGAACTTCAAACAAATGATGCTCGGTTATTAAATAAACATAACAGTGACGACGACGGAGCGCTTGCTACATTAATAACTGATATGTCAATCAATTCACTGGACTCGTCTAGATGAAAGAATACTGCAGTACAGCGTTTCCCAAACCGGGATCTGCTGACTCCTGGGGTCTGCAAGGTACTAATATAGGGTTCTCAACCGCTTGTAGAATTATTATTAACTTTGACATTTCAAACAACAAAAAATACATTTTAAAAACATGTATGAAAACAGTGGTCAACTAGTTCAGCTGCGAAATCAAAGGACGTCAGCAGAATGGAGTCTAAAGTCTGTCAGGATAAAACGAAAGATCATTTGAAGTTTCCCGCAGTCTGAGAAATTTGAGCCAGTTTGATTGACGGGCATACTTGATCGACTTTCCATTTCCAAATAGTTCTTCAGTCTTCTCCAACATCGTATTCAATATCTTCTTTATGTTCTTTTCTTTTTCCTCTTCTTCCAACTCTTCATATCGGCCACTTGGTAACCACTCTTTGTGATTTGTATGTGATCCGAGTCTAAGACCGAGTGTACGTTGTGCGCATTATGCGCCTACAAGTAGGCAAGAACATCCGATTTCTGTGACGCTTTTTATTTGCTACGATAGCTCCACTAGGCTCCTACCTCAGTCAGCTCATACGATATGTCTTGTAGGTCACAGTGTTACTATTCTTTGCTCCCTTTGCGAGACCCGGCAGCATACGGGCGTATGTTCTATTTAACCGCCATCCTCTACAACATTCAGCTTGTTCCTTTCTCTTCCCTTTTCTCAATGTCTTATCTTTTCCTAGACCTACCATTGCTTACTAGTCAATGTTTCTCATAGCCCAGATCGTGGACGACTTCTAAATGTATCATTCTTTTTGTCCATGAGATTCTACGAATTATTTAGTTGCACTATGTTTTCAAAAACTACATTTTCTATTTTAATATATTCGAACTGGCAATGTTACACTGCAATCTCTCTCTCGCTGCCTTTTAAACCCGGATTGGGGCATAGGCCTTCAACGTACTCATGCCAAGTCTCCCTTTTTCAAGCTATCTCTTGCAGCTCCTCTCAGCTCTTATTTATATTGTATATATGTCTCAAATCTCGTCTCCGTGTATTTCTAGATCTCCCTTTCTTTTGCTGTCCTTGTGGGTTCCAAGAACGGCCGCTTCATGTTATTTTCCCTTCTAGTATACTCAAGGTGTTTCCTATTCAACACCAGCATCTTCTTTAACCTCTCGGTTTACTGGAATCTGTCTTGTTCTCTCTCCATAAGTTCCTCATTTGTGACCATGTCATACCATCTCAGTCCCTTTATTCATTCACAGCAATGCGTGATAACAAGGACATGAATATCGTGGAAGATTCTTTACATGACATAGTCATCAACCACAGTAACCGAGTCTAGATTATCTAGGCATCACTTATACGTTCATGAGTTTACCATTACCTTCTGAACGGTGGAAGTCTATTTTTTATCGTTCGTAAAAATCCACGGAAATGAATTGCTTCCAAACTGTCTGTCTTGGAGTTTTAACAAGGTACGCATACAAGTTGAATGACATCATCAGCAAATATAGGGTTACCATATTTTCATCTCTGAAATGACGACACTCCTACTCAAATGTCCGTAAAAATGAGGACACTCCTACTCAAATGTCCGTAAAAATGAGGACATATGGCAACCGTAATTTCTACATACACATACATACATACACACATATACATAGATATATAGATATATGTACTTAGGAAGAATATTCACAGAAGACGGAAGACTAGACAGCGATATAGAGGCTAGAGTTCAAAAAGCAAATGTTGTAACCTACCAGCTAGCCCCATTGTTAAAGCATCCACAAATTTCCTTGCAACAGATGATTAACATCATTGTCATACCTACTTTATGTTACCAGAGCTAAACATGGACATTGAGCAAAGCGCAGTCACAAAAATAACTACATGTGAAATGCGTTGCCTGCGAAAAGTTACCAACAACACAAGAAAAGACAGAATCACCAACATCAGCATAAGAAAGAAAGTTGGCACAAAACCGTGTTTGAATTACATAGATAAAGAAAGAATGAAGTGGTTTGGCCACTTAATAAGAATGCATCCAAACTCCACAGTATACAGAGTCTTCTACAACAGAACATCGGAAAGAAGGCAAGAGGAAGACCACGAAAAGATGGTTAGATGGCGTAGCAGAATCCTGTGAAAGAGCAAAAATAACAATCACACAAGCCACCAGAACAGCGCAAGACAAAAACAGAAAACCACGACACTGGGCAACAACCCGGTAGCAGTGTGACGACAAAAGAAGAAGAAGAAGTTTTCCAATATCAGACCACAAATTGTCAACTCCCTGTCCACAAAAGAGACTTACCTTAAAACACCCTATATAAAAGAGAACAGCGCACAAATGTACATGCATGTTTTGTTTTCTCTTATGTATCTGAGTAGTTTGTCCAAAGATTGTAGATTCTGTTTGCTAAACACGTAAACACAAAGTACTACAGTTTTACAAAATACATAAACAGTGACGATAAACAGCAACGTTTCGACCAAAAGGCCTTTATCAAGCAAACAATACAACAAGAATGACGAATTTCGAGGAACACTACAAATGGACGATTACATGTAGAAACATAAACCTATCTAATGAAAATCTGGGAATAAAAACGAACAACGAAATGAGTGAAACACAAAAACCGAAAGTGGAAAAGAAGAGAAACAATAAACAATATAGTGGATAAATGACACATATATGGAGCAAACACACATATAGATAACAAGGCACGAGATAAGACAGTACTAAGAAGCATAGGAATGTAATGCGTTGAGTCAAAGAGGTCGCAAAGTGCCATAGAATGAAATAAAACGGTTCTCCAGGGCGAATCGACTGCGATCATCGGAGGAACATGATCGGATGGCTGTGACCTGACATCGTCAACTCCTGAATGGCCAGTATCGTTGAAATGAGTGGCCACAGGAGTCACAGAGCGTTGGCGAATATCGCGTAAGTGTTGGGCGAATCGGTCACTGAGTCTCTTACCGGTTTCGCCAATATAGGACTTGTTGCATCGTTTGCAGGTGATGGCATAGATGATATTGCGGACTCCACGGAAACTGTCTTGAATGGCATACGTAGCTTTTGGAAAAGAGACAGTGGGGTCTGTATTACATATGCACATGTATTACAGCGCCGACGTCCGCACTGGATGGTGCCAAAGTGACTCTGGATATTAGGCTTGAGGCGACTGTGTACCAACAAATCCTTGAGGCTGCTGTCCCGTCTGTAAGCCACCAAAGGATAGTGTTGGAAGACTGAACGTGTCTCAGGATCAGACTGAAGAATAGGGAGATGATGGAATAAGACCTTTTTCACCAGGGAACTATGAGGTTGGAAAGTTAAGATAAGTTTAACCCTGTCAGAATTGGAGGTTCTATGTATGTGAGAAACTGTTTGGAGTGCCAAGTTAGAAAAATTAAATTTTAAGCAGTTAAAGGTGGTTACCAAATGATGTCGCTGACACCATTCTGTCTTGGTTTTTAAAAAAACAGACTAATCTACGAATTTTCAAAATTGTATGCGGACGCCCAGATTCACTCGTCGTCCGTATGGTACAGGCCCGCAAGGAAGCAAGAATGGTACCACTGCGACCTACAAGGTATGTCTTAAGTGGCGACTGATGTTAGACCTAAGGAAGCTCATCATGAGGTGCCGTGCCGGCTGGCGTAGACGATCATGGAACTCCACAAATCTTTGTCGTTTGTGTTTGCTATCAAATCAGATGTTGACGCTCTACCGTGCCATGAAGTCAGGCTATCCAAAATGTTCTGTCTCTGTCATCCCGTCTCGTCTACCCTCGATTTTACCGGTTGTCACAATGTGTTCTAAACCTCCCTCCTCATCACATGCCCGAAAAATGATGACTGCCTCTTTCTTACATTGATGATAAGCTTTCTCTATGTCTTGATGTCATTCAACATCTCAATATTAGTCATTTTAACAGTACATGGGATTCTCATCTTTCTTCTGTAAAATCACATTTCTGTGGCCTTCAGAGATTTTCCTTCCAAGGGAAGTTACCTGAGTAAATAGAAAGTGTCTCAGAAATCGGATGTGCTGGCTGAAATGTAGGCGCATAACTGGCACAACGTGCAATCGCTTTTAGGCTCAGATCACGTACAAATCACACAGTGGTTAACAAATGGTCGATATGGAGCGTTGGAAGAAGAAGAAGCAGAAGAGAAGATTCACTCGTGAAATGAGGACATATCCGCAACAAATGTGGACGTATGGCAACCCGAGTACATCAAATATTTCGTCCTCTTCTTTCAACTCTTTTATACCACGTGATATATAGGTTAATACGACGTTAGGTCCGTATATTTCATTGGCCGTCGGCCCAAGGTGGGTGATGTGGTCAACATCACGCCGGCAGCCTTTACTTCACAGCGTTTTTCCTGGTACCCTATTGAGGCTAGGTCGACCTGGGCCGTTACGGTCGGAAAACTTGAGACGTCCACTGTATAATTGAACCCGGACCACTAGTATAAGAAGTGAGTGCACTATAACAACTACGCTAATACGTCTCCCAAATAAACATTGCTGGATGTCAATGTGTTATGTGTTCATGTTGTGAGGATATGTGTCATTAGGTAGCAATGAGCACATACATTTTGTGTGCAATGTTGTGCGACACAATATTGAATGTGCTTCACAGAATAGTCAAAATGTTTGATGTACAACATATGGATCACCGTATTATATTACGGATCGATGATAAAAGCCAATTAATAATCACATAATACACTTGATCATATGTTGTATACGGGATTCAACCCGTACAGTGTCAACTAAACAATAGATGTGCCACATATATGCAATTATGATATATTAAATATACCACTGCAGTGAACTTCAAAAGTAATATTTAAAAAAAAACGAAAACACTGTAAAACTATGTACTGAGGGAACATTTAACATACCAAAGCTTTAAAATTAGTACAGCTTGTAAATGTTAGCAGTATTATTTGTATCTCTGCTTATTGTGTATATTTTACTAATAATTAAATATAATTGTGATTTAGGTCTCCTTTGTGGGGATGGCTGTGGGGGGCTAGGGTGTTCACAATCGTTCCTATCTGTTGAGAAGATTACACAATTCAAGTATATGACATCTTTTTGAGATGCTGAATAAAAGATTTTTAATTACATTAATATATCAAAGATCTACAGAAGAGCGACTGGATGTGCCAATTACCTGACACCAAAGAAAATGATGATTAAGTCAATGAGAAAGCTATACATACCAACACAAGACGATTACTATAATATGAGGAGATTATAATAAGTTGTCATTCTGTGCCTTAGAACAGGACACAATCAACTCCACAGCCACATGTAGACAACATTCAAGATTGACAATTCAGCCATGTGTACATGTGTACAGGCGCATCAGACTGCATGCAGAGCACATATTTTAAGACTGCCTTTAATACGATACACTGAGGGGAACTCACTGACCTAAAGAAACAACATTGAACCACGCAGAATGTCGGTGCTAGAAGATAATTATTAAATTTGACAACATGGAGAGTGCGTTTTTCTTTCTTTCTTTTCTTTTTTCCAATTACGTTTTGCCTCACAGCGTCAGGTCAAGAAGAGATTTCTAAAACGAGCCTTTGTGTCCGCTTTCGTCGACTCTGTTATCTCTGATGTCCATCTTTTGCGTGGTCTACCTTTAGCCTTGTATCCGTCGTATCGGAACAACATCGCTCATTGAGGTGAACTGTATGTTGGTAATCTGCTTATGTGGTCGAGCCATTTCATTTGTTGCTTCCCGATAAAGTTTAGTACTGATGTTGTACCCACTTTTTTCCTCTATGTCTTCATTTCTCAACCGGTCTCTTCTTGTTACACCCAGCATTCTGCGTAGACACTTCATCTCTGTTGTGACCAGTTTTCTTCTATCATTTGATGTCAGTGTCCATGTTGTGCACTGATAGCATACTATTAAAGGGTCCAAAGTCGAAGTATTGACTTCATTGCACAGGTTTTTACATTACATAGCTCAGTCTATCTTCGCAGAAATGGCACATCACCTGCCGAGAGTTTTGCACAAACTCCGTAGTTTTGACAACAAACATAGGTTCTATGGAAAAAATGAACTAGTAAACAGATCGGCGTGTTCCGAATTCGATCCCACTATCTTTGAAGCACCAGACAAGTGATCAATGACGTTTTCTTCATTTGAAGCACCAGACAAGTGATCAATGACGTTTTCTTCATTTGAAGCACCAGACAAGTGATCAATGACGTTTTCTTCATTTGAAGCACCAGACAAGTGATCAATGACGTTTTCTTCATTTGAAGCACCAGACAAGTGATCAATGACGTTTTTTTCTTCATTTGAAGCACCAGACAAGTGATCAATGACGTTTTCTTCATTTGAAGCACCAGACAAGTGATCAATGACGTTTTCTTCATTTGAAGCACCAGACAAGTGATCAATGACGTTTTCTTCATTTGAAGCACCAGACAAGTGATCAATGACGTTTTCTTCATTTGAAGCACCAGACAAGTGATCAATGGCGTTTTCTTCATTTGAAGCACCAGACAAGTGATCAATGACGTTTTCTTCATTTGAAGCACCAGACAAGTGATCAATGACGTTTTCTTCATTTGAAGCACCAGACAAGTGATCAATGACGTTTTCTTCATTTGAAGCACCAGACAAGTGATCAATGACGTTTTCTTCATTTGAAGCACCAGACAAGTGATCAATGACGTTTTCTTCATTTGAAGCACCAGACAAGTGATCAATGACGTTTTTTTCTTCATTTGAAGCACCAGACAAGTGATCAATGACGTTTTCTTCATTTGAAGCACCAGACAAGTGATCAATGACGTTTTCTTCATTTGAAGCACCAGACAAGTGATCAATGACGTTTTCTTCATTTGAAGCACCAGACAAGTGATCAATGACGTTTTCTTCATTTGAAGCACCAGACAAGTGATCAATGACGTTTTCTTCATTTGTTCCTCACAAATATGAGCAGTGTATCCTTGTTGAAGGCGGTACTGTGATCATCCACTTCTTTTGTTTTCTTCTTCACACGCACCATATCGATCACTTGTTAACCACTCTGTGTGATTTGTATGTGATCTGAGCTTATGAGCAATTGCACGTTGTGCCAATTATGCGCCTACAAGTAGTTCATCGCATTCGATTTCTGCAATGCTTTTTATTTACTAGGGTAGATTCCATATGTCCTACATCAGATGTTTCTTAGGACATGTCTTGTAGGTCGCAGTGGTACTATTCTTTGCATCCATTGTGGGTCCCCGGCGGGTCATTCACTTAACTTACATTCTAAGTAGATTCAGTTTGTAACTATTCTGTAAACGGTTTCTTGAGATTGTTATTCTCCTTAGAGTTACGAATGATTTAACATCGTCATGCATCTGGGATCGCGTGACAAGAACTCATTTGTTAGTCTGGAATAAATGCGCCCACAATGTCATCGATTATGTATGATATTCTAAATTAGTTTTGTTTAAACTTATTAGTTTCCCTTCTAATGTCTTGTTGGCATTTACTCGTTCACTGCTTTCATTTATTTATTGTCTTTGCTTACACGATAACGCCTCATCAACCGTACTCATATTGTGTTTTTAATTAAATTTGAATCTTGTATCTCTGTGTTCAGCATCGTTAATTTAGAAATCATTTGAAACGCTACATTATAAAATTAAATATGTATACAATATAAAGATTCAATTTAAAATATCTCAACCATGTTCAAACAGCTATGCATCTGGAATTCTTCAAATACGTTATATGTATATATTTGTGAACAAAATGGTTATATAATGATCATTGTTTATTGCAGTGCCGTGAGGTAGAATTGCTCAGTATGATGAGAGTCTTCGAAATGTCCCCCACCCCCTAAATGTTTTGTATGTAAAAGCCACCTTTTGATAACTTGATAATTGCAGTCTTAGCTTTAGAGCGGCCGCGTGATGTATTACAAACAAAAATAATGGCTTCGCGCTGCCAGATCAAAAGTATTTCGACGAGCACTCGTCAACGGTGAACTAAAAACTGAAATCAAAGGGTACCGAAAACGCTTGGGCAGAGGCGTGCGATAAATCATGAACCGCATACATCAATATCGGAATAACATAGATCAATATAGAAAAGTGTTGCGTAACGACTATTAATTATTTAATGGTTCAAATTGTATTGTTATTCTCTGCTTATGTCGCCCCCTTACGTCGTCGCCTGATGCGGCCGCCTCTCTGTATCATAACATGATACGGCCCTTTTTCATTGTTTACTTGAGTATCATCTTTATTTGCTCATCGTACATGTCCAGAATTGCTCCCATCTCCACCCAAGCATGTCAGTGTGTTAGACTAACAACTTCCGTTCTGTGTTGGTTGATGTATCCACTTGAGATTATCTCATGGCTTTTCCTGTCTTGCAGTACCTACCGGTATGCACAACTTGCACAATCGAGATAGAGACTACCCTTGATCTTCTCTCGCTGAAATCTTCAGAGCTTGTTTCTCTTAGAGCGTTGATGATGTCGCTTTGTCCTTACAAGACCCATTCTCGATTGTAGCCTTTGCCCACCAGTGCCTCCGCTCTCATTGTCCTTCACCCCAGAATGACCTGGACAAAGATCAATGTAAGTCTCTGGACTGTCTCTTTTTGTATTATGCATCCATTGCCTTCGTACATAACCGGTCCTGATCTTTTGTTTCATCTAATGCTAGTAAAGTTAAAGAAATTAGAGAAATAATTTGTCATAAACATCCCACTGACCACCTTGACTTTAAAATGCGTTAATGGTAGTTAGTTGAAGCTAGCTGGATCTGAGAGTTGTTGCGCTAGGACTAAATTCCACTCAATGTTCATAGCTGAACTTCATACATCACTTTCCGTTCTTCATCCGTCCTTCAACCGTCATTCATCCGTCCTTCATCTTTCCTTCATCCGTCCTTCATCCGTCCTTCATCCGTCCTCCATCCGTCCTTCATCCGTCCTCCATCCGTCCTTCATCCGTCCTTCATCCGTCCTCCGTCCTTCATCCGTCCTCGTTGTGCCCCAACGACATAGACAACAAATGTCGAGTACGCTTTTTTCGACCCCAAACCTAGTCGAATGTATGTCTTTCAGCTTTACTTATGCAGTTGACCCCTACTACATGTGCAACAACATTTCATTTTGATTGTTAGTTGTCCCTGTCATGTCCACTGCATTGCATGTCTTGACCGTAAGTTGTCTTTTTATTCTGATGAAATTATTAATCCATGGATATATATTGTGACAAACCTTATGGAATGTTTAGATACACCTCCAGAAGTGATCTGAGGCTAATATTAAAAGGATAGGAAAACATGGAAATAATTGGAAGATATGGTAGAAGAGAGGAAAAGTTGAATGATGTTTGTGTCTTACTCCTGCTGGAAGTTGAATGATGTTTGTGTCATCTGCTCCGCTAGAAGTTGAATGATGTTTGTGTCATCTGCTCTGCTGAAGTTGAATGGTGAAGAAGAAGTAAAAGAATAACAGTAAAGTTCTTGAACATATTCTGTCCATCTGGTCATTCTATCTTGTCGGTTTAGCAATGGTATTCATTCCTTACTGTTTATGATAGTGCAAGGTTGTAGCACGTCATCACTATCATTGTCTTGACACTCTTAAAAATTCTCTCGATTTTGTCCTACTAAGTCTGTTAGATGTTCTCCACATTTGCATCAAGAGTTTTCTTTCTCTTTCTTGACTATTCGCTTGACCTCTCTTCTGGCTAGACGGTATTGTACATAGTCGTTATGGTTTTAATTATATATCAGTTAGCACTTCCTCCTCTTCTTCTTCTTCTGCGTTTACCAGCTATAAATTCAGGTGTAGCCTGGTGTGGAGCTTCTGACTGATTTTTGCGTGAAGGCCTGCTTATCGTTTTATTGGTTTCTTCGCCATATAGTTAACATTATAACCCATAGTATCATTGTAAAATGGTAGTAGGATTACGTTAGGATTGATAATCGCTAACATAGAGAGATTATCGTAGGTCGTGTTTATACAGCTGAGATCAACGTTCAGAGAAGTTTTGAAATTGGATATAACAGATGTTAGTTTTTCATTATAACGGATTATTGTGAAACAGACAGTAGAATGTGTCATATTGTGAAACAGACAGTAGAATGTGTCATATTGAGAAACAGACAGTAGAATGTGTCATATTGTGAAACAGACAGTAGAATGTGTCATATTGTGAAACAGACAGTATAATGTGTCATATTGTGAAACAGACAGTAGAATGTGTCATATTGTGAAACAGACAGTAGAATGTGTCATATTGTGAAACAGACAGTAGAATGTGTCATATTGTGAAACAGACAGTAGAATGTGTCATATTGTGAAACAGACAGTAGAATGTGTCATATTGTGAAACAGACAGTAGAATGTGTCATATTGTGAAACAGACAGTAGAATGTGTCATTGTCAGAAACAGACAGTAGAATGTCATATTGTAAACAGACAGTAGAATGTGCATATTGTGAAACAGACAGTAGAATGTGTCATATTGTGAAACAGACAGTAGAATGTGTCATATTGTGAAACAGACAGTAGAATGTGTCATATTGTGAAACAGACAGTAGAATGTGTCATATTGTGAAACAGACAGTAGAATGTGTCATATTGTGAAACAGACAGTAGAATGTCATATTGAAACAGACAGTAGAATGTCATATTCGGAATGCTATAGGTTTGTTCATAGGTTACCAAACTTTTTCCGCCCATCGACAACTTTGCACGACATAAAACTTGTAACGCCCTCCCATTATAACAGTTCGCCAACCCCCCACCCACCCCCTCCCCACCACCCGCTCCACATCATCATGCTCCATTTTCTTTTGAACACTGTTTATATTTAAGGACACAACAACAGAACGAAACCACAATTTAGAAGAACTCACAAATCTGTAAAACAAGTTTCTGAATTCAAATATGTAGACATCATTTTCACAGAAGACAAAAACTGATAGAAAAATACAGACAAGATGACAAAAGCAAATGCAGTGACCTACCAGCTGGCACCATTACTACAACATCCAAAGATCAAGATGGAAGTGAAAAGACAGATGATAACAAGTATTTTCCTACCAACACTTTGTTACCAGTGCCAAACATGATCTCTTACAGCAACACACCACAGAAAGCTTACTGCGTGTGAAACGAAATGCTTGAGGAAGGCAGTGGGGGTCATCATGAAAGATAGACTGCTAAATGAAGACATCAGAAGCACAGGTGGCATAACTTCATGCACCGAATACATCGAAAGACAACAAATGCAGGGGTTTGGACATTTATTGAGAATGAAATACAACCAACCCCCAATAACAGCATACAATGGAAAGA
>JADZMA010002562.1:0-11665 GCA_020796225.1 Arion vulgaris
CCAAACGGGCCAAAAGGCAAAATGTTCATTCCGGAATAAAACTCAATGTGGTCAGAAAAGTAAGGCAAACATTGTAAAGATTTAACAGGCTGTCCAACTTCGAACAATGGCGAAGCAGACACTTTTCACGGTGTGTTGCACTAGTAAGATGCCGTCCCAGGACAAGCTTATGGGCCCCAAAAAGACTGAATTGTTCCATACTCAATCGGAACATAGTCAGAAAGGCTGCACAGCTCTTTGGCGTAGATCATAAAACCCAAATATACGGCTTAAGATGATCGTAAAGAGCAAACCCAGGCGCTACCCTAGTAAATAAAATGCTGGCCTAGTCACCATGGCTAATAATTTGACACAACGTAAAAGCGTTCTGGTCAAAGATCAATTAAATATCACAATAAGAATGATAAAATTGGCCGCGAAGAACGAACGCGAACAACAACACAACATATATAAGCCTTATTGCTCCTGTGTTCCCGGGGGCTGGAAGGAGTACTTACTTTAACAAACAGAGCAAGCTATAGGAACTCAAGCGGAACTCTATAGAGGCAACCCACCTCATGGTTTAGACGAGCATACAAAAACCAATCGCAAAGAACAATAAACCATTCATCTTCCTATGGAGCACAGATCCCAACAAACCTAGGTTCTTTACTTAAATCTTGCTTTTTTGTTATCTACAGGGTTTTACATTAGAGTTCTACTTTGAACCAAATGAATTCTTCACAGACACTGTACTAACTAAACGCTATGAGATGCGATATGAGCCAGACCCTCAGGACCCATTCTCATATGAAGGGCCAGAGATCATTAAATGTGTTGGGTATGAAGTATTTATATATGTGTGGCTATATTATATGTGTGTTAAAAAAGAAAATTCTCAAAGCAACCTCAGCTTGAGTTTAAATAACGCCAGTGTGGTGCCATGACCTGTAAGGGAAGCAAAGAATAGTAACACTGCGACCTACAAGGCATGTCGAAGAGGTGATTTGATGTAGGACATAGAAGCTACCATTAAATAAAAAGCGTCTAGAAGTCGGATGTACTGACCTACTTGTAGGCGCATACTGGCACAACATACAATCACTCTTAGGCTCAGATCACATACAAATCACACAGTGGTTAGCAAGTGGTCCATATGGAGCGTTTGAAGAAGAAGAATAATGCATTTGAAAATAGATGTCTGCGAAAAATAATGAACATAAAATAGGACAAATTCAGAAGTGATTAATTCAGAGAAATATCTGGTCAACCACTAGTAACAACTGTTATAAGAAGAAATGATGACAGAATACCAAAGCAGGCATTGAAGTGGGAGGCATAGGGTTCAAGAAAGAAGACGCCTATGGAAACCCTGAAACGAACTTTGTTAAAGAGTCAACAAATATTGTACTCTATTCCATAGAAGAGATTGAGCTAGTTGACAAGGCCAGAGCAGTATGGAGAAATGACTTGCAATATATAAATATAGTGCAACTAGATTAATAACACCACCCGTGTGTTGCTGGGGCTGCAAGGGGAGCAAAGAATAGTACCACTGTGACCTATAAGACATGTAAAAGGCTGCCGATGTAGGACCTAGGGAAGCTACCCTAGTAAATAAAAGCATCGTAGAAATCGGATGTGCTGGCCTACTTGTAGGCGCATAATTGCAATCGTTCTTAGGCTCAGATCACATACAAATCACAAATATTGGTTAACAAGTGGTCGATATGGAGCTCAAGAAGAATATTAAATTAACAGTGGCAAAAGAAGATAATAGTTCATTGCATGTGATAGCAGGTGGATATGTCTGAGAATAGCATTAAAAAACCGTCAAAAACAGGTTCTCAGCCTGGGAAACGCACAGCTCCCAATCAACCGATACAGAAGCGATAACCATCTGCCTAAGAACCAACGACAAGGAAATCACAATTTGCAACATATATTCACCACCAAACAAATTTATCCACTTAAACAACATACAACCAAACACAGAAAACTGGATAATAGTTGGAAATTTCAACAGCCATTCTCCAAGCTAGGGTACTTGACCTAAATGTAAAAGGAGGGGAAGTAGAAGACTTCATCATCAACAACAGTCTTGTTCTGCTAAACAAACCTGGTGACCCACACTCATACTACTCCCGACTGGAGAACAAAAGCAACCAGACCTAGCAATAGCGACTGAAGATGTTGAAAAATTCACAAGTCGAAGTGTGTGCAATCAACTAGGGGCAGTGACCATAAACTCATAATAATCTCCATGAAGGGACAGAGGAACACCCCAAAGGGAACACTCACCCCAGCTGGAACTATAAGAAAGCAAATTGGAATATCTTCACCTCACACCTAGAAGAGCCATTAAGAACATGAAAATTAAAAAATAGCCTAAACCGCAAACTCCAAACATTCAACAACTGGGTTCTAGATGCAGCAAAAAAGTATGCCAAGAGGAAGAAGGGAAGACTACCGAGCCTATTGGTCCCCTAAACTGGAAGAGCTTCACGCTGAACTCAGTATACAAAGAGAAAACATGGAAGCAGACCCCACAGACGAAAATGTTACCCTACACAACAAGACAAAGGCTATATTTACCAAAGAAAAGAAGCAAAGCATGAGAAAACTGCCTCCTTAAATCTAGAGAAAGACACTAAAAACTATGGAACCTCACAAAAACCCTAAACGGTGACAGGACAGAACGGACCAAAACCCTGTACACACAGACACAGGATTTGCCACCGGCAGAGCAGCAGCAGACCTATTAGCTAGAACCTATCAATTGGAAAGTCAGGTCCAAATTCAACAGGCAAGAAAAGAGGAAGTCAAAACCAGTCAAAACAACTGTTGAATAGTCTTAACTCTACAATCCCAACAGACAGCATGACAGCTATGTTTACCTTGCAGGAGCTAGAAGACCAAATAAAAAAGCTAAAGGAGAAAAAGGCACCTGGAGCGGATGGAATTACCAATGAATTCCTTAAACACCTTGGTCCTCTTGGCAAAAGGTTTCTCCTCAGCATTTTCAACCAGAGCTGAAAAACAGGTCAAGTTCCATCAACCTGGAAGGAGGCACACATCTACCCCATCTTGAAACCAGGCAAGGACAAAAATGACCCAAAGAGCTATAGACCCATCAGCCTTCTCAGCTGTGCAGGGAAATTGATGGAGAGGCTAGTAAACAGGAGACTGACATGGTACCTGGAAACAAACTCATTGCTCACCCCCGCCCAGACCGGATACAGAAAAAACAGAAGCACAGAGGACCAACTGGCTTACATCACCCAGGACATTGAAAACGCCTTCAGGAAAGAAAAAGTAACAGCCATATTTTTACCTCTCCCGGCATTTGATACGGTATGGCACGATGGCCTAATGCTGAAAGTCCTACAAACCGGAGTCTCCCACAACATGTTCTCCTGGACTGAAACCTCCTCTCCCAACGTACAGCCAGAGTAAATAGACAACCACTTCAGCAAGATGCAAAATGAAGGAAGGAGTTCCACGGGGCAGTGTGATAGCACCAACGCTATTCCTAATATACATAAATGACATCACCAAATGCTGCCCCAGAAAGTCTCAAACAGCCTACATGCAGACGACTTCGCAATCTGGACAGCTGCAGAACACACTCAAAAAAAATCATATTTACTACAAAAAACAGTGGAAAAAGTGGAGAACTGGACAAAAGCTGGACCTCAAATTAACCACACAAAACACAGCAACTGTTTTTTCCTCTCCCCACACAAGGAAAAGTATCCATCAATTTAGAAAACGAAACAATACCCCAAACAGATACACCCACCTTCCTTGGAATCACCCTAGACAGCAGACTTACCTGGAAGCCAAACATAGACAAAATTCAAAGAAAAGCCATACAAAGACTTGCTGTGATGAAGAAACTAGCTGGCACGTCTTGGGGCGCAAATTCAAAAATATTAAAGCAGGTCTACACGGGAGCAGTCAGACCCATCATGGAATATGGCTCCAGCTCTTGGACAACAGCAGCCAAACAAACACACACAAAAATAGACAAGGTACAAAACATGGGCCTAAGAATAACTCTGGGAGCAATGAAAAGCAGTCCTATCGAGAAATGGAAAACTGCAGACATAGAGCCTCTAGAACTCCATAGAAAATTTAAAACACTCACCGCTTTGAAAACTAAAACGGCTAAAAGAACACCTCTACACACAAAATTCCAAGAGAAAACAAAAACAGACTTGCAAGGAAAAGTCCCAACCATATGGCCAGAGAATTTCATATGCAACATACAGACATCCTAGAAACTGACCCAGAAATGTGGGAACCCATAATACCAGAGCCATGGACATGCTAACAAAACACGGCCCAAATACACCTAGAAGTCTCAGGAATAATCTCCAAAAATACAGAGACAGAGCAAAGAGCCATTTCACTCCAAATGCTACAGAGCAATATCCACCAGCACATGGACACATGTGTTCTGAGATGGCTCAGCTACAGATGCTACCAGAAAGGAAAGCAGAAACACACTCTCTGGCAGCAGGAGAAACATGCACCAACTTTAGAGCAGAGGCAACAGCCCTTCTTGCAGCCATACAGATTCTCACCGACCAGCAAGTGTCAGCAAAAAAATTGCAGTCTTTAGCGATTCAAGATCCGTTCTCCAGGCTATCTCAAGTCCCAGACAAGACAAGCTCATTCAGGACATACGGCAAAATATCAGCTTGTTGTAAAAAAAAATCCGAACTGGTCTTACAGTGGATACCAGCTCACTGTGGCATACCAGGAAACGAAAAGGCTGACAAACTGCAAAGGCTGGGGAGCCTAACACAACACCACCCAACACAAAGTTTAAGAAGCAAAGACTCTCCTGAAACAATCCAGGAAAATGATCTGGAGAAAAACAAATGGAGGATACAGGCCAGAGCACGACAGCATAAATACACTAAACAGAAAAGCACAGACCACAATCTTCAGACTTAGACCGGGACACTGCAGTCTCAGAGCACACCTCCACAGAATGGGTCTCAGGGACTCGCTGCCTGCACCTGTGGAGCACCAAAGCAGTCCCCAGAGCACATCCTGCAAGACTGCCCTAGTCTGAGTAGTGAGAGATTGAGATCTGGCCAACAGAAACAACACTACAAGACAAACTATGGGGAACCGGTGAAGACCTCAAGCGCACTGCCCTGTTTGTGACACATACCGGAGTAGTCGCATAGCAAAAGTTGAATGCAGAAGAAGAAGAAGCATAAAAAAAAGCTTAAGTAAAGCCAACATTGAAATGAAGAGGCTGACAAACTTGCAAGGGCTGGAGGGAGACTAACACAACCCCACCAACACAAAGCTTACACACCTTTTATTGCTGGGAGCCCACAAGAGGAACAAAGAACAGTAACACTGTGACCTACAAGGCATGTTGAAAGAGGTGGTAGTGGTCTAGGAAGTTAACGTAGTAAATAAAAAAGCACAGCAGAAATTGGATGTTTTGGCCTACTTATAGGTGCATAACTGGCACAACGTACAACCGCTCTTATGCTCAGATCACATTCAAATCACAAATATTGGTTAACAAGTGGTCGATATGGAGCGTTTGAAGAAGACAAAGCATTACAGAAGCAAAGACTCTCCTGAAACAGTCCAGAAAAATGAATTGGAACACCATATTTTGTAATACACCCCTTGGTATGAAAACTGGTCTTTTACTTACCAATTTGTTTTGAAATAGATGTACCATCAACTGGAACAAGGGTAAAAACGTGACAGTTAAACAGATCAAGAAAAAACAGAAGCACAAAGGTCGAGGTTTGACAAGGACAGTAACCAAACAAGTTCAAGCTGACTCTTTCTTCAATTTCTTCAACCCCCCTACAGGTAATTTAAAAAAAAACTTGTTACTGTCTGTAATACCGCTTTTTAGGGTGGTGTGGGACAGGTGAGGCAGAGCCTCACTAATTTTATGGCCGCATGCTTAGTGCAGTTGCTTCGAAGCTGTTCAGGTAACTGAAAAAAATCCTTGGCCTTACTGTGAATTGAACACTGGTCTCCCGCATGGAAGCTGCGCTCTAATACTACATGTAATTACTGTTGATATAGGGGCTACAGGCATAAATAAAGGGGACAATGCCACACCAGGTCAGTAAGCTAACACTAACCAAGACCGTAACCACCTCCATGCCGTGTCCATAGAAACAGACTAGTGTACTGTAGTCTGGCAAAGCAGGTACTGGCAAAGCAGGTAGAGATCGAGGGAGAGCTGTCATAATGTTATCTTCTGCATTCGGCGCCATGACACATTGGACATTCCCATGTGTGCTCTGTCCTCTGCTGCAGCAGCTATATTAAAGTCCATTTGCTCACTGTTTAGTTTAGTTTAGTCATTGGATCACCATCACTGCACGTCGAACAAATTAGTCCATAAGTGCTCCGATCTCTCCCTCAGTATGTCCATCAGCGTGTGGCGACTAACACACCGGTTCTTTGTTGGTTTACAATTCTTCTTTGTCTGCCAGCATAAACTTTTTTCAGCACACCACACTAACTTTGAGTTCTTGCAGTCTGGTTAGTGTTTTGGATTCACCGCTATTACGTGAATCATGTACACGCCCTCTCTCCTTAAGGAATTTTTAATATCAGCCTGGTCCATTGCTCGTCCGCTTTGGACAGCAGCCATACCTGCAAGCCTATCCGCACGTTCATTCCCCTTACACCTGCATGCCCTGGCACAAAAATAAAACTGATCTTTGTCAGCTTAGACCTCCCAGCGATTCTATCCAATGTCTCCTAGCCCATCCTGTTTCAATCTTCCTGAGCATACTCATTGAGTCACTGAGAAAACATGCATGGATAAAAGTCTGCGATTCCAGCCAAATCATCGCTTTGGTAACCGCCATGATTTCCATAGTGAGACTGCTTGTAGTCACGGCAAAACCACCACTGTCTTCCTTCACAACATCACCTCTGACCTGAGCAGTGAAAGCCCATGAGCTCCGCACATGTCGAATCACCGAACCATCCGTATAAATGATTACATCATGCTCAGATGCGTTCTCAGAAATTAATGCCTGAACCTCTGCCTCACACAAGTGGGTTGTGTTGCCTGCATTCTTTATCAAGTTGATGCATCAGAAAAGGATGTAGCATTCCTCTGGCACTGGTATCCATTCTTCACCGGGATCAATGTCTTCAAGTGTACACACCTGTTCAATACAGTCCTCGGCCTGACCCATCCAAGATTTTCCTCTTTTAACCTATTTCCTTTTTGTCTCTTTATTTCCAAGTGCAGAGGATGTTGTGTGTCAGCATTGACTCAAGGTATGCTCGCACGGCTCATCAGTATTCTATACTCCATAGTAGGATAGTCAAGGAGATAGCGCATCGCCCTGCAGGACGTGTCTTTAGTGCAACCAAGTATAATGCGCATCGCCTCGTTCTGTATTCTTTCCAGTCGCTCTATCTGACTATGACTGAGAGTCAGGATCGCCAGCGCATACTCAAGCACAGAAAGGACCAGATCCTGGTATAAAAGACAAAGATGGCGCTGTTCACAATCCGCCATTACCCTCATCGCCAGCAAACCTTTCCTCGCCTTCATTATCACATGAGCTATGTGTTCGTAAAAGCTAGATTACGATCAAAACGCAACCCCAGGTATTTCATAGACTGAGATCGCTCCACCACCTCTGAACGCAAAACCACAGATGGTGTGGAGTGTTGCGATGTGTTGTTTAAAGAGAACCATGTACCGCTGCTTTTGTGGGGTTGACCAATGCTCCTGCTTCAATGCACCATCTACCTATGCGGTCGAGTTCTGACTGAAGTTCCTCCACAAGCTGTTCTCTATCCTTGCCCTGACGTATACACCAACACATCATCTGCATATGACATTGTCCTTCCTCTACCCGTGATCTGCTCTTTGTGATGCTCACAGTATAGGCATTGAACAACACCGGAGATAATGGTGACCCTGTGGTAAGCCAGGGTGGATTGTTGTTGGTGATGACGCCCAACTGCCACATTTAAACACTATCTTCGCTGGAAGAGGGCCGCAAAGATCCAATTGAGGAGGAATGGGGTGATATTGAGTTCAGTCAGCTGCACCATTAAAAATGCAACGGCACTCTATTATAGGCATCTTCAAGGTCAATTGCAGCAGCACGTCTCAATGCCCGAGTGAAAACCCTCATAGACATCGTAGGCGCGCTCTACTATGGACGGTACTCCTCCAAGGGTGGGTGGAAGGAGCGAACCTCTCTAGTTGGCAGGATATTTTCCTGGCAATTATTTTCTCCAGCAACTTGCCTATTGTATTCTGCATGGTGATTACCCGATAGCCCTGAATTTTTGTGTGGTCTTTGCCAGGCTTCGACAGAGGTACCAGGTAGCTGTGCAACCATTCTTCGTTGATTATTGCAGTCGTAATGCTTTGTTGTAGATGCCAGCCAGTTCTTCCCACTCCCCATCAGACAACCCACCAATGTCACCATATCGTATGCCATCTGGACCAGGTGCACTGTTTTTCTCTCGTACAGCATCCTTGATTTCCTCCACCGTCACCAAATCATCTACATCTAATTCCTGGTTCTTACATTTAGCTGCAATGGATTGTCTTGCAGTGTTTCACCCTACAATGTCTTTCTGGTCACTCTGCTCTAAATAGTGCGCAAACAGAGCCCTACCCTTGTTTTCATCTGTCCTCTGCCATGTAAGATCCAAGCTCTGGAAGTCAATAACACACCGATTCTTTACTGTACCATTCATACTTCTGTGCAATCGCCAGAACAGATTCAACGATTTGTCATTGCCTACACGTTGACAGAACTCAGCCCACTTCTCACTTTTTACCATCCTTTCAAGAGCTTTGAAACACCCTGTTTTATTATTCATTTCTTGTTTCAACTGCAAGATGTCAGCAGGATGGGTAGTTCCATTTTCCTGGCAGTTTGCCGCCACCTAACAGCACACCACTTGTCTATCTACGCCTTCTCCACCTCGTCATCCCACCATGGTGGCTGTTCCCAACGTTTACTACTGTTGGTGTGCTTGCCTCGCTTGACACTTATTCTACTGACAACGTCTTGCCCTGTGGTGTCGTACTGGAAAGAGTGCGTTACTGGCCTGTGTTGTTTTGATCTACCTTTGTTCACCAGTATGATGCACGGACGGTGGTCACTGCCATGGTACCTAAAATCCCCATCTGCACACAGCAGTGAGTGTAGGGGATACAAGTGCCAAATCAATAACACTATCCTCATCTCCTGGGCGACTACGAATTCAGTGACACGCTGGTATTGATGCACAACAATTCCGTGGTCTCAAGTGATAGTTCGAGATCTTCTCCTGTGTATTCGAGAAATGTTGCCCCATGATCTACCCTTTCGTTGAAATACCACAAAAATGACATTATCGCCTCATGACTTATAATATCACTCAAACACTGCCATTTCTGTGTGTCCACTTTCGCATTACAGGCATACACGTTGACCAGCACAAACGGTTTTTCAGACTGGACTTTAATCGCCTGAAGTTGCAATTCGTCATCATCCCATCGAGACATGTCTACTCACTGTACTCATTTGCTCACTGTACCTTTGAGAAGTTGATTAATATACCTTCTCTCTTACTACAAAGACGACACTGTCTGGCGTGTACAAACTTAACTCTGAATTCTTATTGTGCATAACTTAGCACAACGTACAATCGCTCTTAGGCTGAGATCACATAAAATCACAAAGAGTGGTTTAACAAGTGGTCGATATGGAATGTATGAAGAAGCAGACTGATAGAACACCACTATTTTTGAACAATCAATCAATAAGATCGTTGGAAGCCACAGAGATGTGTCTTTACAGAATAAGGCTGAAAATCCATGGACGGTAAAAAACCAACAAATGGCCTGTACTTATGAAACGGGATCAAAGAATACCAGTCAAGACAATCTATTTCTTACCAAACACATAATGCAAAGAAGAGGTTTGAAACATTTGGTGACAACAGGTAACCATCATAAGAGTTGCAGTGTAGTGTACTCTCCCAGAGGGAAGACAGAAGATAAGCATGCCAAGGACAACATGGGGAGTTCATTATGACGACTCATTAAACTGTGTATACCTTTTCAAGCAATCAACTGAAGATTAGCAATCAGTTTAATTCATTTCTCATGAGTCCCATGTGACATGTGAAATTTGCCTGAAAATATGTAAATTTCATATTTTTTTTTCAGTTCAGGATGGTTCTGAGTCAGAGATGGTGAGTGGACAACTTGTAGTTATTACATCAGTTAGTAATATATTTAGATTAATACACCAGTAACAAGCTGTATTTAATCCTTTAGCTGCTAAGGACGTATATATACGCTTTTCCCATTCACTTTTAAAGACGCATTAACGCATCTTAATATTTCCCTCTGTGGGCTAAAGACGTGTAACATCGTTATACATTGATACTGTCACTGCTAAGGCATACATTCACGTTTGTGACCTAGAAACAAAGAGTAGCTATTTTAGCTCAGCCTTCAGAAAGTATGTAGCAGCGAAAGGGTTAATCAACAACACGAGCCATATTTTTTTTACCATTAACAGACTCCAATTAACTTGCAGTGAATACAGTATGAGAATAAACATTGAAACACGTAAAAACAAAGTACTGTTGTTTTACAAAGTACAAAAACAACAATACACATTGATGTTTCACCAAAGGCCTTTATTAAACAAAGGATACACCAGAAGGAAGAAATTCACTTTAAACGCAGACATAATATATACAATTAGACAATAAATTGCTAACACCTAAAATGAAAATATGTGACTAACAACACAAAGAAAATAAATACGAAAAGCTAGGAATCGGGAAAACAATAATCAAATATAGTAAGATGAATATAAGACGGCAGTAGACAAAGGAAACAGTGATATAGTATCAAAGAAAATTATAACCTACTGTAAAGAAGGCATAGTAATGGAGATATAAACACAAGTACAGCTATTATATAATCCAAAGGGTAGTAATGGGAAATGTAAATACACAACAGGACAAACCGAGTAATGACATTTGCTAGAAAGGAAAACACTATCATCTTCATCGATAAACATCAATCAAAGCAAGTCAATGACTACTACATACCTAGGGTGCATTTTTTCAGCAAATGGAAGAACTAACGAAATCCAACATAGATGCAATGAAGCAAATCAAATCATAGGACTGCCCATGGTGATGGGGCCAAAAGAAGCAAAGAATAGCACACTGCTACCTACAAGGTATGTCCATGTCTTAAGAGGCGACTGATAGGATATATAAAAGCATAGCAGAAATCGGAAGTGCTGGCCTACATGTAGGCGCATAATTAGTACAACGCACAATCGCTCTTAGGCTCAGATCACATACAAATCACAGAGTGGTTAACAAGTGGTTGATATGGAGCGTTCAAAGAAGAAGAAACCATAGGACAAATGGCGCCAATTTTGAAATGCAAAATGTCACCATGAACACTAAACGAGCATTGTTCAACATAATCTTTCTCTCAACATAAGTGCCAAAGCTGGACGCTGACATCAAATGATAGAAGAAAACTAGTCACAACAGTGATGAAGTGTCAGGAAAAAAGTGAGTACAACATCAGTACTAAACTTCATTAAGAAACAACAAATTAAATGGAACATCTCCATTACATGTTTCCAGAAGACAGCTGGATACGAATTTACAGATG
>JADZMA010002563.1:0-2500 GCA_020796225.1 Arion vulgaris
GATCCTTTTTGTCTTTCCCCTTTTGAAAATTGGGTGGTTGTTTGGGAAATTTTTTCAGATGTCTGGGACTCTCCCGTCTCCCCAAATATTGTTAAAAAACTGGGTAAAGACTCTGTGCTAAAAATTTGGGGCCCATTTGTTTGGCATGTCGTTTGATCTCCCCTCTGGTCCCCGGGGCCTTTTGAAAATTTAGCTTTTTTTAGTGCTCTCTTTGGGTCAGTCAGTGTGATGTCTACCCCCATACAAGGGGTTTCCTTTTTCTTTTTTAATGTAGCATTTATCTCACTTCTGACTTCTTTTCCCCTTTCTCCGACTTATTTAGCATGACTTTTTTGCCCGTAACCCCGGGGCCCTCAGGGTTTGGGTCTCCTTTTCCCGTGAAGTTTTCTCTTGCTGGAGAACTGTTTTTTCCCCCCAATGGGTTGTCATCGTTCCCGGGGCCTTTTTAAATCTCCCCAACTTTTTTAGTATCTTTTTCCATGTTCAAAGAGGCTGTCTTTTTTTTCCAGGTTTTTCCTTGGTTTTTTTCTAACATAAAGGGCCCCGCTCTATTGTTTGCATTACATTTGGGCCGTTGGTTTTTTTGTTCCATTTATTTCTGGCACTGCAAAGCAGGCTATGGGAACTTCCCTCTCTGTGTTCCCAAAATGGCTTGGTTTTTTTCCTCCCTCTGGGTATAGCCTTTTGGGATCTAAAATGGCCAATTTAATGAACGTGCATTTTGTCCCCTTTTTCCCGATTGATTAATTTCTTTTCAGTCCCGTCTTAGTTTTTTGGGAAAATTCCCGTCTGCCTTTTCTTTAAATTCCCCAAATAGGGGCAGAGTTTTAAAATTCCTCCTTTTTAATTTATTTATGAAGAGTTTCACTGGTCTATGGTCACCCCCAATCTGGTCAAGACTTGCCTTTCGGGTTTTCCTGTGAATGTCGTCTGTAGAAAAACCCGATCTGGGGTGCTTGTTGTACGCCACCGTCGTAGGGAACATGTGTGAGGATCATCTGGGTGGTTGAGGGAAAGGGGGGACTGTTGGTGGTCAGCCATTCTTCAAGGGGTTTCACCTCGAGGGGTCTAGCCCTGTCATAGAACTTGGTGAGTGGCTGTTAAATCTCCCTATAAGCAAGTTGACATCTTGAACTTTTATAACTTCCAGCTCCCGTTTGAATGGAGGGGGGTGGTATATATTGTATAGTGTCATCTTAGTTTGTTGATAAGGGGTTGAACAGCTATAATTCTGTGCTCCCTCTGATTGGACCTGTGAAGTTCAACTGCCGGGATGGAATTACAGAAAAAGTTTACTAAATCACCCTTATGTCAATTTTTTTCTATCCTGGCGGAAAAGGGTTTTTCCTCAATGCGAAACTATTTCCCCGGGTTAGGGGCGTCTCCCGGATACAGCAGATGTCAATCTTTTCTGCTCGCAGACTTCCTCTAGCTCTCGTTTTTTTTTTGGACCCCTTCTGCATTCCATTGCATAATTTTGAAAGGGGGGAAAGTTTGTCCTTGCTGCCAGTAGTAATCCCTGTCCTCCCCGGCTTTGCAAAAATCAACAGGGCCCCAGTAGCTAAGGGGGGACCCCTTCGAGGCAGGGGGGCCCGGGCCCCACCACCACCTGGCAGTTTCCCCTGGTGGTGGCACCCAATTTATAAATTTTGCGCATGGCCATTTGGGGTTGTTCGTATGTGTCGATTCCTCCCCCCTTTAAAGGCCACATTCCGTTTCTGAGGGCATCTTTTTTTTTTAGGTTGTTCTCCCAACAGTTTGATCCCCTTTTTGGAGATCTGTCTTTTGGGGTTTTCTAGTCGTCCTACTCCCAGATGACTTCAGCCTTCTGTTGCCGGGCTCCCCCAAAACTTTTTGAGGTGTGCTTCGGACACTGTAGTTTTTAAACCCTTATGGGGGGAAAATGTCATAAAATGAAGACAAGAAAAAGAAAAAAGGGTGTCCTCCTCAAGGGAAGAGAGGACAAGTGCTATTTGTCCCATTTGCTGGGATGGGTTGGGTTTCAGAGGCATTTTTCCACTCGCCATGGGTTCCCGCACTGTCCCCGATGAAGGGCCCCCTCCTGCTCCCCCTTTTTTGGGCTGGCCTTTCACCTTCCCGTTTTCGGCTTGGGTTGGGGCCTGCCAGGGTTAGACTCCCCGGCATAACCTGAAGGATCCTAAAAAGGGACACAAACCCCCCAACCCGATAAGGTGAAGGCCAAATATGGAGGGGACTACCTGTCTGAGACCAGCAAGATAAAAGAAGAAAAAGAAAAGAAAATAGGGAAAAAAACATGTAGACTACCTTCGAGACTTGGGAAAGAAAGAAAATGAAAATTTTAATAAACATTAATTTCCTTAGAATCTTAATGGATAAAAAATAAAACAGAAACCCTATAAAAATAAATAAGTGTTAAATAACATTTCTCTAATTATGTATGTAGGGACAGAGCAATATATTTTAGATATGTAATGTCTAGTTTATGTGAAAAGAACAACATATATTAGATCCCCTTCCC
>JADZMA010002563.1:7500-11662 GCA_020796225.1 Arion vulgaris
AGCCTTTGGACAGTCTTCTGTCTTCCCAAACGGGATTTTCCCCCCCAAACAATTAAACAAAATTTAATTTTCAAACAGTGAATAATAATGGACTAAAAATCAGCGTGTTCACATGGACAAAACGTCAATTTCCCATTAGACATCTAGGTCAACAATTTAAGGGCTCTGTTCCTAAAAGTTGGACCCCTTTAGAAGTGTTTATAATCCCCATGTAAAAGGGGGAAAAAATAAAAAAGGAAAGGGAAATCGATTTTTGGGGTTTTCAGGTCTGTATGTTTTAACCCGCACAACAAACCTTTTTGACAGCCATCACATACCGACAAAAAGGGTAAAGGAGTGATTGATTAAATTAATACAACCATTTACTCCCCTGGAAAGTAACCATGTGTGCTCGATCTTTTTTAAAAAGGGAAGTTTTCCGGTGCAAGAACCCCCAGCACCAAAGGGACTCCGAAATTTTTGAAAAGGGTGAAGATATCTTTTGGGAATTTATTTTAGTTTTTTTAAGTTTTTACCGGACGGGGTTTTCCATGTCTTCTCGATTTTGAAAACCCCAAGGTGTTTTTTTACCCCAAATTGAACAGGCCACGTTTTATCCCCCTCTCCGATGGACGGAACTCGATCCTACCTAGATCGGGGATCTCTCCGCCCAGCGTGTTCTGCCTTTGGGACGACGGGCGACGTTCATGAGTGCTTAAATTTCCCCGCGGGCTGGAGAAAAAAATAAAAATCGGGGATCTCGGGAAAATATATCAGACTTTTCGAGGAGCAACTGTTTTGAAGGAAAACTCCTCAAGCACTTAATATTTTTTAAAATCCGATTTTTTCAATCTTTTTTTACTAGGGGTAGCATCCATAGGTCTTCAGTCCCCTCGACATGCCTTGTAATTGCAGTGGGTTTTTCTTTTGCTCCCTTTTGCAGCCCCGGCATCAACGGGGAAAAATTTTGTAAAGCCCGGGGGGCTCACCGGGTTTCCACCCAAATTTTTCAAAATTGGTTTCTTAAAAAGCCTGTGGGACAGAACCGGGCCCGGCTGGAAAATTTCAAACCGCAACCCTTGGAAAACCCAAACCCCCCAAAACAGTTTTTTTCCAACTTTGGGGGGAAAGGGTTTTTGACAAAAATTATCAAAATTTTAATTTAGACGGAAAAATTTAAACCCCCAACCCTAGGGGGGAACGGGGGTTAACGGGAATGTTGTTTGGGGAAAAAAACCATATGCAGCCCTTAAAAGGGAACCCCCCCTGCTTAAAAAAATTTGTAAAAAAATTTCAGGAAGAAAAATTAGGGGGGCAGACAGTCATGTAGAAAGCAATGGAGATGGATGGGACGTCTGCAAGTGATCTAAGAACCGCGCGGACTTCCAGGGGGAAGCCCCGAAAAGGGGGGGGGGGTTACTAAGAACAGAAAGGACAAAACCGGGGAAGGGAAGGGAAAAAGGAAAAAAAGCCCCTATATGTGTCCCGAAAAGGGCTTTTCAAGGATGGTCCCCGACCGAGCGATTAAGGCTTGTTGCTATTTACAAGACGTCACAAATGTTGTAAATTTTTTTTTTACCACCCAGAAGCCGACTTTCAGCCTTTGGTCGTGCATGGAATCGCCCCCCCCGGTTCGTGCAACGAAAACCCCCGAATCTAGGAACCTTGGCTTTTCGCCAGCCCGGAATTAACCCACTACGGGGGCTTGTCCCCGTATCAACCGCTACAAAAATGGGGAGGGCGGTTGTCCCAAAGACTGATTTTCGAAAATTCCGGGAAAAAAAAGAGACAAGAAACTAACAACAAAACCGGGGGCGAACACTACAAATTTAAAGCAACAGTTTAAAAAAAGTTTTATACGTAGATTGGGCAGATAAAAAATGGTTTCATGTCCAATTTGTGGTTTTTGCACATTTTTAACCCTTTTACCTTTTATCGGGCACAATACTCTGGCCCTTCCCCCCCTTCCCCCCCCTCCTACAAGAAAAAGATGACAAACATTCTTCCCACCAGATTCCCCAAAGCCGATCGCATACCTATTCTGTTGGACAGGCGAGCGTGATTACCATAAAAATAATTAATATTTCGCTGTTGGGTGAACATCTTTTTTCCTCAGTTTTCGCATGACAAAGGTTCCAAAAAATTTAAGATTTTTTGGGTCCTTAACAGTACACCCGGCCCCAAAAACAGATTACTTTCCCAAAACTAAAAAAGCCTGAGTAAAATATTCATGGGTAGATTAGAAGTTCACATGGGGTTAACACTTTTAACTACTAAACAATTTTCATGAATAAAAAAGAAATTAGAAACTAAAAAGAATAGTGGATATCGAAGGGATTTATGTCTGCATCATTTACAGGGGCCTCTCCCCATAAAGGTTTGGTTGCAATGAATCTCCCGCATCCTCTTCTTTCCCCTTTTTGTTGCACACAACCCTTAACCTCCCCTTTCAAAGTTTCCCCCCCCAATTATCTCTCGGGCTTCTCTTTCTTCCCCTTTTCCCCCTAGAAATATTTTATCAAGGGGCATGTCTTTTATGTCCCAAAATACTTTCTTGTCTGAATTTTTTTTTCTCTTTAAAAATTGTTTCCGGCTATTTTTTAAAAAATTTTTTTTTGTCTTTTTTGTCATGAAACCGCTATTCGTCATATATCCCAAAACTCATCCAAATCTCAAAATTTAAATTCCTTTTAACTTTGTTTACGTCAATGTTTAGCCAACTTTAAAATAGGATATATATATCATTTGATCATTCCCTTTTTTTTGGGGTTTCTGATAGACAGTTATAAAGAAATTATAACAGACAGTATGTATTATGATGATAGTGATTATTATAGAATGACTAGGAATGGGCAGTGTTTTATAAATTGACTGTCAAAAACTATCTCTTCAACCTATTGCACATTGTTGCGTAGCTGTAAACTATATAAATTTAATGAAAACGATAGCAGTAAGAACTTGTGTACACTGTACATGAACCTTGTCTACCACAGCGCCCGTGGTGGCCGTGGCGTCCGTATGATACGGCGCCCTACACCCATTCGGTTTTTAACACTCAGAATTTTAAGAAAAGTTAATGTGTTACTGAAAACCCTCTGATTGAGTTAGTTTCTTAGACAATAAACAAAAATGTAAATTTGTAATCAGGATTAGTTTTAATCTTTATTTATTCTTTTTACTATTTACTTCATTATTATGTTTATTAATGCAACTGTCACTGGCCCCGCGCCTCCATATCATTAGTCAGATACGCCCTAGATATCAAAACGGTGGATAGCACTTTAGATGTTTCTTAAAATAATAGAAAATCAGTTTTTAAAATGTAAATACATGAAAACAAAACAGAATACAAACACATCTAATAACAACAACAAATATAAATATTTAAACAAATGAATTTGGTTAGTGTCTCATTTATGAAACAAAATGAAATAAAAACAAAAACTATTTCGTTACAAAAACTAGAAATTTGAAAATCAATCAAATTTTAATGAAACAATTGAAATAAATGAAAACCAAACAATTTCTTTACAGTATATGGGACAAATATCATTCACAAAATGACATTATCTGTTGAAAGAAAAAACACGCACGTAAAAAACCCAACAAATTAATGAACACTGAAATGCACTTGTTATATTGACGAAAAGTTAAAACTATGTTGGAAAATGTCTTACGGTCTATAAGAAAGTCCGTTTCGAAATCCAGTTACTCATACAGAAACACAGTTTCCAAAAGCACAACACAAGTTTGTGGCATACTTGAGTGTTACTTGTTTGGTAGAGTCAGTTCTCCGCTCTGTCATTAAAGCAAGGCTGGATAGTCAGTCATGACCCTTGTAAACTGGGAATCTTTCATTCAGTTGGTTAGGCTCTCGACCAACACGTCCCCGATAAGGTAAGACTAGGCTAATGTGATTAAAGCAAGCCACAAATGGAGGGGGTGGTAGGAAATGAAGTGAGAGACTGTTGTATGACGTGTGTTGTATATAACTTTAACTTTGTGCGATATTCAAGCTTTCATTTACATATGGTACTATTTCTGACAGAATTTTTTTTTTTTAATTTTTCTTCTTTCAAACAATTAGGTAACTACGCCGCTTTTAAAAAAATACACACATTATCATGGTCGTCCAAAAATCGTAAATTGTCTGCAGAGGATTTCCACACCTTACTCTGTTAGT
>JADZMA010002564.1:0-11661 GCA_020796225.1 Arion vulgaris
CTAAATCTAGCAGTCGATGTTCTAGCTACTTCATCTTTAATGGTAGCTCTAGCAATCTAGCAGTCGATGTTCTAGCTACTTTATCTTCAATAGAAGTTCTAGCAATCTAGCAGCCGATGTTCTAGCTACTTCATCTTTAATGGTATCTCTAGCAATCTAGCAGTCGATGCGGATATGGATTAGATAAAAGTCGTTGACGTGACGTGTATTCCCCAAAATACAAGAATCTAATACCGACGGAGTTACCTTAATGCACCGGGTTTTCCCCATATGGCTCGGTTCATTCACAGCCCTCGGTAACATTAGTCCGAATAGCTTAGCTGGTCAATCAGAACTTCTTGTTAGATGGGTGCTAGTTTTTGTAAATTTTTGAAAGAGCACTGTACGAAATTTTACAATTGTATTCAATTCTACGAGTCCATGGTTATTTATTGGTGACAAATAATAATACTGATATTGTTTAGTATTAAACTTAATTTGTAACATAATATAACCCTGCTTTAGCATGTTGTATGGTTTGTTTGATGAATTTGTCTACACACAACAATACTGGTATGTGAGGATCACGCCACAGTTGTAGTCTTATTTCCTGTGATCGTATTTTACCTGAGCCCACTGGCCGTATGTTTATCGGTGGCCACGATCCATCTCTGCGGAAATGGTCACAGTTTATCCAAAAATAACCAAACAAACAAGTCTCTCTTCTCCAGACAGAATTAACTCAGTCACTTCTTAGCGACGATGACAGAATTGAATCAGTCACTTCTAAGCAACGATGACAGAATTAACTCAGTCATTTCTAAGCAACGATGATAGAATTAACTCAGTCACTTCTAAGCGACGATGACATAATTAACTCAGTCATTTCTAAGCGACGATGACAGAATTAACTCAGTCATTTCTAAGTGACGATGACAGAATTGACTTAGTCATTTCTAAGCGACGATGACAGAATTAACTCAGTCATTTCTAAGCGACGATGACAGAATTAACTCAGTCACTTCTAAGCGACGATGACAGAATTGACTTAGTCATTTCTAGGCGACGTGACAGAACTGACTCAGTCACTTCTAAGCGACGATGACAGAATTAACTCAGTCACTTCTAAGCGACGATGACAGAATTGACTTAGTCATTTCTAAGCGACGATGACAGAATTAACTCAGTCACTTCTAGGCGACGATGACAGAACTGACTCAGTCACTTCTAAGCGACGATGACAGAATTGACTCAGTCACTTCTAATCAACGATGACAGAATTAACTCAGTCACTTCTAGGCAACGATGACAGAATTAACTCAGTCACTTCTAAGCGACGATGACAGAATTGACTTAGTCACTTTTAAGCGTTGATGAACTTAAAAACAATTGCAGGAAACCTGAAGTTCATATTAGTTAATCCGGTTCTATTTTTGTTTTTGAAAACAAGCACAATTTGATTAAGTGACAGCTCTCAAATTGATACAACAACATAAAACAAAGACACACTTCGTCTTCTAAACAGAGTGACACACGGGAAGAGAATAAACAACACGAAGATAAACATCTTCAGGAGAAGGAAATTGATAAAACGTTCAACTGTTTTCTCTTTTTGTTCTGTTGTTTCAGTGTTTGTGACGTGAAGCGCTGCAGAGGGAGACGATGTATGTTTAGTTTTCTTGTAGTTATTCGATGTGTAGTTTCTGTTGTTGTTCTTAGTTTATGTTGTGTTTCTGACTGCTTCAATGGAGACGATGGATTCATGGTGTATTTTTTGATTAATGAGTTATTTATTTTGTATAAAAAGAATTTTATCCAAACATTTTTGTCATGTTTAAAATTAATATGGCCCGACCTGAAATATGAAAAGACAAATTCACCAACATCAGCATAAGAAAGAAAGTTGGCACAGAACCTTGCTTGAATTACATTGATAAACAAACTCACCAACATCAGCATAAGAAATAAAATTGACACATAACCTTGCTTGAATTACATTGAGAAGCAAAGTCACCAACATCAGCATAAGAAAGAAAGTTGGCACAGAACCTTGCTTGAATTACATTGAGAAACAAAGAATGAAGTGGTTTGGCCACTTAATAAGAATGCATCTAAACTCCACAGTATACAAAGTCTTCTACAACAGAACATCAGGAAAGAAGGCGAGAGGAAGACCACGATAAAAGATGGTTAGATGGCATAGCAAAATCGTGCCAAAGAGCAAAAATAACAATCACCCAAGCCACCAGAACAATGCAAGACAAAAACAGAAAACCACCACACTGGGCAACAATCCGGTAACGGTGTGATGACAAAAGAAGATGAAGAAAATGAGAATGCTGAGAGGAGGAGGAACGAGATGGACGAGGAGGCTAATGAGGACTTTCCTCACTCTTTGATTTGCTATTTAATTATTTTTTTTAAACACATATAAATACACCCGCCTCTAGGGCCAGCCATCTACCCCTCGACCTTATTTTCCCTTCTTCCATACCCTTTGCTTTCCTTATTAAATATTGACATAGATAAAAAATGTCAAGAAAACGATGATAGTGCGATCTTATAGATGTCAACATAGACAGTTTAAATCTCTTTCTATCGAGATTTGCTTGAAGTTTTTCCCCATTTAGCTTCAACTTTGCCATGTTTGTATTTTCTTAGCAAATAGATACCACGGATTTCAAACAAATTCCAATTTCAACCTCTTTTTTATGTGTGTTTCTATACTATTTTGATACCGGTTTGCACACATTTACTCACATTTTACTGACGATTTTCTGAACAGAAACGATTAGATGTTTAAACGATATCGCTGCCTTTAATAATAATCGGTATCGTTTGTCAATGGAGTGTCTGAGAAGACTCTGATCGAATGAATTAGATCACCGCTCCCATGTAGGAGACTCGTATTCAATTCAAGGTAAGGGCCAAGGATCGTTTTCCTGTTGTGGGCATAAATGATAAATTATAACATGAACAACTTCACGACGACTGCACTAGCCATGCTGTCATTAAATTCCTCAGGCTCACGTCCCACCTGTCCTACACCGCCTTAAAAAGTGGTACTACAGGCAGTAACGACAGTTTTTGTTTTTATGATGCGTCTGGACGAAAGGATTAAACCGTGGGCTCCCATTCGGGAGATTCGGGTTCAATCCACGGTAAGGATAAGTAATTTTTTTTTATCGGACATATCAAGAAAAATGCTAATCTTAACAGTTTCACAGGCACTCTTTTAACCATGCGGCCATTACGTTTCACAGGCACATGCCTCTCACATCCCCTTCCCTGTCCTACACAACCCTCAAACGTGGTATTACTGGCAATGCTTCTACATCCCTTCCATGTCCTCACAGCCCTCAAACGTGGTATTACTGACAATGTCTCTCACATCCCCTTCCCTGTCCCTACACAACCCTCAAACGTGGTATTACTGGCAATGCCTCTCACATCCCCTTCCCTGTCCCTACACAACCCTCAAACGTGGTATTACTGGCAATGCCGAACACATCCCCTTCCCTGTCCCTACACAACCCTCAAACGTGGTATTACTGGCAATGCTTCTCACATCCCCTTCCCTGTCCCTACACAACCCTCAAACGTGGTATTACTGGCAATGCAGAACACATCCCCTTCCCTGTCCTACACAACCCTCAAACGTGGTATTACTGGCAATGCCGAACACATCCCCTTCCCTGTCCCTACACAACCCTCAAACGTGGTATTACTGGCAATGCCGAACACATCCCCTTCCCTGTCCTACACAACCCTCAAACGTGGTATTAGTGGCAATGCCGAACACATCCCCTTCCCTGTCCCTACACAACCCTCAAACGTGGTATTACTGGCAATGCAGAACACATCCCCTTCCCTGTCCTACACAGCCCTCAAACGTGGTATTACTGGTAATGTCTCCCACATCCCCTTCCTTGTCCTACACAGCCCTCAAACGTGGTATTACTGGCAATGCAGAACACATCCCCTTCCCTGTCCTACACAGCCCTCAAACGTGGTATTACTGGCAATGCTTCTCACAGCCCCTTCCATGTCCTACACAGCCCTCAAACGTGGTATTACTGGCAATGCAGAACACATCCCCTTCCCTGTCCTACACAACCCTCAAACGTGGTATTACTGGCAATGCCGAACACATCCCCTTCCCTGTCCTACACAACCCTCAAACGTGGTATTACTGGCAATGCCGAACACATCCCCTTCCCTGTCCCTACACAACCCTCAAACGTGGTATTACTGGCAATGCCGAACACATCCCCTTCCCTGTCCTACACAACCCTCAAACGTGGTATTACTGGCAATGCAGAACACATCCCCTTCCCTGTCCCTACACAACCCTCAAACGTGGTATTACTGGCAATGTCTCTCACATCCCCTTCCATGTCCTACACAGCCCTCAAACGTGGTATTACTGGCAATGCCGAACACATCCCCTTCCCTGTCCTACACAACCCTCAAACGTGGTATTACTGGCAATGCCGAACACATCCCCTTCCCTGTCCTACACAACCCTCAAACGTGGTATTACTGGCAATGCTTCTACATCCCTTCCCTGTCCTACACAACCCTCAAACGTGGTATTACTGACAATGCCAGACACATCCCCTTCCCTGTCCTACACAACCCTCAAACGTGGTATTACTGGCAATGCCGAACACATCCCCTTCCCTGTCCCTACACAACCCTCAAACGTGGTATTACTGGCAATGCCGAACACATCCCCTTCCCTGTCCTACACAACCCTCAAACGTGGTATTACTGGTAATGTCTCCCACATCCCCTTCCATGTCCCTACACAACCCTCAAACGTGGTATTACTGGCAATGCTTCTCACATCCCCTTCCCTGTCCTACACAACCCTCAAACGTGGTATTACTGGCAATGCTTCTCACATCCCCTTCCATGTCCTACACAGACCTCAAACGTGGTATTACTGGCAATGCAGAACACATCCCCTTCCTGTCCTCACAGCCCTCAAACGTGGTATTACTGGCAATGCTTCTCACATCCCCTTCCATGTCCTACACAGCCCTCAAACGTGGTATTACTGGCAATGCTTCTCACATCCCCTTCCATGTCCTACACAACCCTCAAACGTGGTATTACTGGTAATGCCGAAAATGTTTTGTTCGGATTTTTTTAATCGTTTGTCAGACATTTTAATTTCCACACATTGATAATGAGACTTTCATTCTTCTTCTTCTTCTTTTGTTGTAACACTGTTACCGGGTTGTTGCCCAGCGTCATGGTTCACTAGTGAATGTGATAACGTTTACAACTCTGATAGTCATCAATCTTTCGATTAAGAGCGCTCGGAGTTTGTTTAAGGGGTTTTATTTTTGCAATTTGGCGTTTATTAAAGACTCCCATCCTTAGGCTAGATCAAGTGAGAAGATGGATTTAGGATGTAACTGATGCTTTGAGCTTGTCGGCTGCAGATACGGGACATCTGGCATATGAGAGATAGAGAAATCAGTACAAGCTGCTTGATGATGAAAATGGCTATAAGAGTAATGTAGAAGAACATCGAAAGTTTGTCATTCCCCCATCTATGGGAATCCATTCTTCCCCTTTCGGTGTGTACGTGTGTGTGTGCGTACGCGTGCACCTTACATTTCTTTATGACGAGAAAACGTAGACATAATGTTCCCTTCATCTTCTTCCAACGTTACATATCGATCTTCTTCCAACGTTACATATCGATCTTCTTCCAACGTTACATATCGATCTTCTTCCAACGTTAGATATCGATCTTCTTCCAACGTTACATATCGATCTTCTTCCAACGTTAGATATCGATCTTCTTCCAACGTTACATATCGATCTTCTTCCAACGTTAGATATCGATCTTCTTCCAACGTTAGATATCGATCTTCTTCCAACGTTAGATATCGATCTTCTTCCAACGTTAGATATCGATCTTCTTCCAACGTTAGATATCGATCTTCTTCCAACGTTAGATATCGATCTTCTTCCAACGTTACATATCGATCTTCTTCCAACGTTAGATATCGATCTTCTTCCAACGTTACATATCGATCTTCTTCCAACGTTACATATCGATCTTCTTCCAACGTTACATATCGATCTTCTTCCAACGTTACATATCGATCTTCTTCCAACGTTAGATATCGATCTTCTTCCAACGTTAGATATCGATCTTCTTCCAACGTTACATATCGATCTTCTTCCAACGTTACATATCGATCTTCTTCCAACGTTACATATCGATCTTCTTCCAACGTTAGATATCGATCTTCTTCCAACGTTAGATATCGATCTTCTTCCAACGTTACATATCGATCTTCTTCCAACGTTACATATCGATCTTCTTCCAACGTTACATATCGATCTTCTTCCAACGTTACATATCGATCTTCTTCCAACGTTACATATCGATCTTCTTCCAACGTTACATATCGATCTTCTTCCAACGTTAGATATCGATCTTCTTCCAACGTTAGATATCGATCTTCTTCCAACGTTACATATCGATCTTCTTCCAACGTTACATATCGATCTTCTTCCAACGTTAGATATCGATCTTCTTCCAACGTTACATATCGATCTTCTTCCAACGTTACATATCGATCTTCTTCCAACGTTACATATCGATCTTCTTCCAACGTTGCATATCGATCTTCTTCCAACGTTAGATATCGATCTTCTTCCAACGTTACATATCGATCTTCTTCCAACGTTACATATCGATCTTCTTCCAACGTTACATATCGATCTTCTTCCAACGTTACATATCGATCTTCTTCCAACGTTACATATCGATCTTCTTCCAACGTTACATATCGATCTTCTTCCAACGTTACATATCGATCTTCTTCCAACGTTAGATATCGATCTTCTTCCAACGTTACATATCGATCTTCTTCCAACGTTACATATCGATCTTCTTCCAACGTTACATATCGATCTTCTTCCAACGTTACATATCGATCTTCTTCCAACGTTACATATCGATCTTCTTCCAACGTTACATATCGATCTTCTTCCAACGTTAGATATCGATCTTCTTCCAACGTTACATATCGATCTTCTTCCAACGTTACATATCGATCTTCTTCCAACGTTACATATCGATCTTCTTCCAACGTTACATATCGATCTTCTTCCAACGTTAGATATCGATCTTCTTCCAACGTTACATATCGATCTTCTTCCAACGTTACATATCGATCTTCTTCCAACGTTACATATCGATCTTCTTCCAACGTTACATATCGATCTTCTTCCAACGTTACATATCGATCTTCTTCCAACGTTACATATCGATCTTCTTCCAACGTTAGATATCGATCTTCTTCCAACGTTACATATCGATCTTCTTCCAACGTTAGATATCGATCTTCTTCCAACGTTACATATCGATCTTCTTCCAACGTTAGATATCGATCTTCTTCCAACGTTAGATATCGATCTTCTTCCAACGTTACATATCGATCTTCTTCCAACGTTACATATCGATCTTCTTCCAACGTTAGATATCGATCTTCTTCCAACGTTAGATATCGATCTTCTTCCAACGTTACATATCGATCTTCTTCCAACGTTACATATCGATCTTCTTCCAACGTTACATATCGATCTTCTTCCAACGTTACATATCGATCTTCTTCCAACGTTAGATATCGATCTTCTTCCAACGTTAGATATCGATCTTCTTCCAACGTTAGATATCGATCTTCTTCCAACGTTAGATATCGATCTTCTTCCAACGTTACATATCGATCTTCTTCCAACGTTACATATCGATCTTCTTCCAACGTTACATATCGATCTTTTTCCAACGTTACATATCGATCTTCTTCCAACGTTACATATCGATCTTCTTCCAACGTTACATATCGATCTTCTTCCAACGTTACATATCGATCTTCTTCCAACGTTACATATCGATCTTCTTCCAACGTTACATATCGATCTTCTTCCAACGTTACATATCGATCTTCTTCCAACGTTACATATCGATCTTCTTCCAACGTTACATATCGATCTTCTTCCAACGTTAGATATCGATCTTCTTCCAACGTTAGATATCGATCTTCTTCCAACGTTACATATCGATCTTCTTCCAACGTTACATATCGATCTTCTTCCAACGTTACATATCGATCTTCTTCCAACGTTACATATCGATCTTCTTCCAATGTTAGATATCGATCTTCTTCCAACGTTAGATATCGATCTTCTTCCAACGTTACATATCGATCTTCTTCCAACGTTACATATCGATCTTCTTCCAACGTTACATATCGATCTTCTTCCAACGTTACATATCGATCTTCTTCCAACGTTACATATCGATCTTCTTCCAACGTTACATATCGATCTTCTTCCAACGTTACATATCGATCTTCTTCCAACGTTAGATATCGATCTTCTTCCAACGTTAGATATCGATCTTCTTCCAACGTTAGATATCGATCTTCTTCCAACGTTAGATATCGATCTTCTTCCAACGTTAGATATCGATCTTCTTCCAACGTTACATATCGATCTTCTTCCAACGTTACATATCGATCTTCTTCCAACGTTACATATCGATCTTTTTCCAACGTTACATATCGATCTTCTTCCAACGTTACATATCGATCTTCTTCCAACGTTACATATCGATCTTCTTCCAACGTTACATATCGATCTTCTTCCAACGTTACATATCGATCTTCTTCCAACGTTACATATCGATCTTCTTCCAACGTTAGATATCGATCTTCTTCCAACGTTAGATATCGATCTTCTTCCAACGTTAGATATCGATCTTCTTCCAACGTTAGATATCGATCTTCTTCCAACGTTACATATCGATCTTCTTCCAACGTTACATATCGATCTTCTTCCAACGTTACATATCGATCTTTTTCCAACGTTACATATCGATCTTCTTCCAACGTTACATATCGATCTTCTTCCAACGTTACATATCGATCTTCTTCCAACGTTACATATCGATCTTCTTCCAACGTTACATATCGATCTTCTTCCAACGTTACATATCGATCTTCTTCCAACGTTACATATCGATCTTCTTCCAACGTTACATATCGATCTTCTTCCAACGTTACATATCGATCTTCTTCCAACGTTAGATATCGATCTTCTTCCAACGTTAGATATCGATCTTCTTCCAACGTTACATATCGATCTTCTTCCAACGTTACATATCGATCTTCTTCCAACGTTACATATCGATCTTCTTCCAACGTTACATATCGATCTTCTTCCAATGTTAGATATCGATCTTCTTCCAACGTTAGATATCGATCTTCTTCCAACGTTACATATCGATCTTCTTCCAACGTTACATATCGATCTTCTTCCAACGTTACATATCGATCTTCTTCCAACGTTACATATCGATCTTCTTCCAACGTTACATATCGTTCTTCTTCCAACGTTACATATCGATCTTCTTCCAACGTTACATATCGATCTTCTTCCAACGTTAGATATCGATCTTCTTCCAACGTTAGATATCGATCTTCTTCCAACGTTAGATATCGATCTTCTTCCAACGTTAGATATCGATCTTCTTCCAACGTTAGATATCGATCTTCTTCCAACGTTACATATCGATCTTCTTCCAACGTTACATATCGATCTTCTTCCAACGTTACATATCGATCTTTTTCCAACGTTACATATCGATCTTCTTCCAACGTTACATATCGATCTTCTTCCAACGTTACATATCGATCTTCTTCCAACGTTACATATCGATCTTCTTCCAACGTTACATATCGATCTTCTTCCAACGTTACATATCGATCTTCTTCCAACGTTACATATCGATCTTCTTCCAACGTTACATATCGATCTTCTTCCAACGTTACATATCGATCTTCTTCCAACGTTAGATATCGATCTTCTTCCAACGTTAGATATCGATCTTCTTCCAACGTTACATATCGATCTTCTTCCAACGTTACATATCGATCTTCTTCCAACGTTACATATCGATCTTCTTCCAATGTTAGATATCGATCTTCTTCCAACGTTAGATATCGATCTTCTTCCAACGTTACATATCGATCTTCTTCCAACGTTACATATCGATCTTCTTCCAACGTTACATATCGATCTTCTTCCAACGTTACATATCGATCTTCTTCCAACGTTACATATCGATCTTCTTCCAACGTTACATATCGATCTTCTTCCAACGTTACATATCGATCTTCTTCCAACGTTACATATCGATCTTCTTCCAACGTTACATATCGATCTTCTTCCAACGTTAGATATCGATCTTCTTCCAACGTTAGATATCGATCTTCTTCCAACGTTACATATCGATCTTCTTCCAACGTTACATATCGATCTTCTTCCAACGTTACATATCGATCTTCTTCCAACGTTACATATCGATCTTCTTCCAACGTTACATATCGATCTTCTTCCAACGTTACATATCGATCTTCATCCAACGTTACATATCGATCTTCTTCCAACGTTAGATATCGATCTTCTTCCAACGTTAGATATCGATCTTCTTCCAACGTTAGATATCGATCTTCTTCCAACGTTAGATATCGATCTTCTTCCAACGTTAGATATCGATCTTCTTCCAACGTTAGATATCGATCTTCTTCCAACGTTACATATCGATCTTCTTCTAACGTTACATATCGATCTTCTTCCAACGTTACATATCGATCTTCTTCCAACGTTACATATCGATCTTCTTCCAACGTTACATATCGATCTTCTTCCAACGTTACATATCGATCTTCTTCCAACGTTACATATCGATCTTCTTCCAACGTTACATATCGATCTTCTTCAAACGTTACATATCGATCTTCTTCCAACGTTAGATATCGATCTTCTTCCAACGTTAGATATCGATCTTCTTCCAACGTTACATATCGATCTTCTTCCAACGTTACATATCGATCTTCTTCCAACGTTACATATCGATCTTCTTCAAACGTTACATATCGATCTTCTTCCAACGTTAGATATCGATCTTCTTCCAACGTTAGATATCGATCTTCTTCCAACGTTACATATCGATCTTCTTCAACGTTATATATATATATATATATATATATTCTCGCGATCCGGCCCAGACTGATGAACCAACTTTATCATGAATTTTACCGTGGTTTTAACGGACTCCGTTCCTCCGTACAGCTTCTCTCGGAGCTCTGTGTTTTGTGACCAGGTCTCTTTTCTTAAACCTGCTATTAGTTTACAATCTTACAGAATGTGTTCTGACGTCATGTCCGCCTTTTTTCATGTGCACAGGCTAGTTGTGCCGATTCTAAATTTGTTAAACATGTGGACGCGGAGCTTGTTGTGGCCGGTACGGAGGTGAAGTATGGCAACTTGTTCGCTACGAGACCGACCATAGTATCCGTCGCTGTTGTTATGGTGGGAATGCTCTTTTGTCCACTTGTCTCTGTAGTGCCAGTCGATGGTTGTTCTGGCTTCCTCATAACTGATCTCGTAATCAGTCTGAGGTAGTCGCCCGCCTTCTTTAGCTAGTTTGTCGGCACGTTCGTTTCCACTTATATTACAGTGTGATGGTATCCACCGAATGACGGTGCGTTTGAGTGAGCGTGTTAGTTCATCGAGAACGTTACATATCGATCTTCTTCCAACGCTACATATCGACAACTTGTTAGCCAGTCTTTGTGTTTTGTCTGT
>JADZMA010002565.1:0-11654 GCA_020796225.1 Arion vulgaris
GTCAAAAATTTTTGCGTTTTGGGATCTATTCGAAGACATAAATCGTGTTTGAAGGTAAATTGTTTATGTATCTTACTTTTTTTCATATTTATCTGCATTTTTAAAAACAATTTGTTGTTCATTTATGGATCATTTTCATTGCATTTCGGACATCTTCATAATTGCTCCGATCTTCTACTAAGATTTCCTTGCAGTTTGTTTAGACTAACAACTCTCATTATGTGCTAGTTGATATATCTACTGGAGTTTTCAAAGATTTCCCATCTTGCCACACAATCATATGCCAGCTTGCACAACTGATTTAAATTTCGTTACTTTATTGTTGAAATCTTAGAGCCTACTTTTTCTCTTAAAATATTGATATCGCTTTGAGACAAAATGCTAATTCTCGATCGAAACATTATTTATCAGTTCATCAGCTTTCTCATTGTTGCTCACCCCAGAAAGCCCTTTGGATGCAGATGTTGAGGGTTGAGCATTTTTTTTTAGATGTACCCACTGTCTGTTTACCAGTTTCATGATATATTTATTGTGACATGCTGTGTTTATCCACTATCTTCTTTTCTTTTGTCCGTCTCTGCTTTTTGCCGCTTGGTGGTGCAGGTTTGATCATCGGTTTCTAGATAGTACGCATTTGGTTGCTTGATATGCTGTGGTATTGGGGAGTTTTAGATTTCTGTAACTCATTAATCCATCTTTTCTTGATCTGCCTTCCCTCTTAATGATTAAATTTTCAGCATGCGCTCTTGCAACTAGTGTATTTGGGTTCATTCTCATCCAAGTGGTCAAACCTTTTTGGTCTCTTTTTCAATGAATCTAACAACAGGTGTTGTTCTATTTCTTCAAATTTTCCCTCATTTTTATATGTCTCTTCTTGTTTTATTCTGCTTTCATCAAGCATCTCATTTCTGAGTGGTCATTTTCCTTTCTTGTTCTTTTGTAAATTGCCCAAGTTGGCACTGTTGACATGTTGGTATGAATTGCGCTTATAATGTTTTTGGTCTCTACTGGCATTACTGGGTGTTTCAAGATTGGAGAAAAGTTGGTATGTATTGTTGTTGGATTCTACTTTCAAGCTTATTCACTATAATTTGTGTAAATTAAACTAAATATTTTATGAACAAATATATAAACATAACAAAACTACACAGCAACAAGACTGCAACAAAAAATTATTTTTTTTTCATTCAGTTGTTTCATATTGATGAGTGCATGCCGATAACCCTCCATGTGAACAAAATTTTCCCAACACTGATGAAAGTTTTATTTGCTCTTGTCACCTGGATATGTGGTCAGTGAAACGATCCTACAAAATGCAAGGGATTTTTTTTTGCATATTTTCAATTTTGTTTTTATATGCATATTTCATTTTTAGGACAGTCTTTCCTTTCTTTGACTTTAAATATTGTCTATATATTCAATGTTATCTCCTGTATAAACTTCACTATCTTTTGTAGCTTGCACAAAAGGGCTGATATGTGTACTAAGCTGATTTTTATTTAGTCTAATTGAAAGTTTAGAATTACAACGATGTTCTTTATTTTTCACCCATTCATTCTCCCTTGTGCGTGCTTCAAATTACATTCTCCATTAGTCTGACTCAAATTACATTCTCCATTAGTGCGTACAAATACATTTTTCCATTAGTCGTGCTTCAAATTACATTCTCCATTAGTGCATGCTTCAAATTACATTCTCCATTGGGGTGCTTCAAATTCATTCTCCATTAGTAGACTTAAAATTACATTCTCCATTAGTGCATGCTTCAATTACATTCTCCTTTAAATTGCATGTATGGTGACAATCTCAGTAGATTATGTAGAGTCCAGCAGACAATGTTATAAGGCCATAGCAAAAGAAAATAAGGCGGAACCTTTCCACCCGAATATATAAATGATAGTAAAGGAAACCTATACATGAAAAAGTTAAGATCAGAAAGATGGGAAGAATCTTCAAGACCTCTGTATCCCAGATACTGGGAATAAAACATCATTCAAACCGAGGGCATGCAAACATGAAGAACAAATACTAGTAAGTGAGGTAAGAGAAGCTTTAAAAGAAGCCCAAAGAACAATCGCAGGAATTGATGGAATAACAGCAGGAGCAATAAAGGTGTGTGGAGAGATTGGAGTAACCTGGTCATTACATCTTCAGAAGGGTTTGGGGGAAAGAAAGAACTGTTCCTTCAGATTGGAAAGCTATTATAGTACCAAAATGGAAAAAAAAGGTAAAAAAAACAAGATCGTAATACATATGAGAGGCATCTCCCCCTAAGCCATGGGGGAAAAAATGTTTGCAAGGTTCTGGAGCAGCAATGAGACCAAAGTAAGCCAACCTCAGCCACAACAATTTGGGTTTAGAAAAGGAAAGGTTGCACAGATGCAATTTTTGCCAAGACAAATTAGTGAAAAGACTATAGAATACAAAATCAAATGAATATCCTTCATAGACCAGAAAGGCATTTGATAGGGTTAACAGAAAACATTATGGGATATTCAAACTAGGGAATAAAGGGCGCTGCTAGACTGTGTTAAAAACCATATATAGAAAGTGAAAGTGCCATCGAACAGCGCCGCACCCCAAATTGGTTTCCAGTAACATCGGAGTACGGAAAGGATGTGTTTTATCACCTCTCCTCTTTATTATATACATGGATAGTATCACCAAAATAGATAAAACATCACTCAACACAGAACAAAATGAACTGCTCTTTGCTGACGACCAGTGTTTATTCATAATAATATTGAACAGCTTCAAACACATAATAACTTACTCAACAATACTGCCTCAAATACAACATGAGTCAACATTCAAAGACAGAAGTCTGACTATAACAGAGAACAAAAAGATATCAACATACAAATAAATGACCAAACGCTAAACAGGTGAAGAATTCAAATCCCTTTGGGAGTATCTTCACATCTAATAGTAGACTGGACAGAGAGATCGAAACTAGAATCAGCAACCAACAACATTACATACCAGCTTACTAAACTTGAAACACCCAGCAATTCCAGTAGAGACTAAAAGACAGATTATAAATTCAATCTTTATACCAACACTGTCTACCAGAGGGCCCAAAAATGGGCACTGACAAAAGAACAAGAAGGAAAATTACCACATGCAAAATGAGATGTTGAGGAAGCGTAAATAAAACAAGAAGAGACCATATAAGAAATGAGAAATTAGAAGAAAAGTCAGAACAACACCTGTTAGATTTATTGAAAAATAGAGACTCAAATGGTTTGGCCACTTGGTCAGAATGAACCCCGAATACACCAGTTGCAAGAGCGTACAACCTGAAAATGGAATCATCAGAGGAAAGGGCAGACCAAGAAAAAGATGGGATGATGGGTTACAGACTCTTAAAACTCAAAATACCACACCATATCAAGCGACCGGCGTGCATTATCTGGAAAGTCATCAGTTAAACCTGCTGTCAGCAAAAAGCAGAAGGACGAGAAAAATTGTGCATGTTTCAATTCATTCCCCATTAGTGCATGCTTCAAATAAGTAGAACTCTTATTTTAATTGAAATTAAAAAAGCTAAAGTATTGAAAAAAGTGACACTATTAATACTTGCTAAGCAACAGTTCCTGAGGGGTTCCCGGGCCCAAATTTGGGGTGTATAGAATAGAACCACTGTTACCTGCCACTCATGTCGTAAGAGGCGACTAAGGAGGTTTGGCTGAAATCGGTGCACATGTCCTAAACGTATAGAAGTCTATGCGTTTAGGGCCTACCAAACCAATGTGCACGTATCACGTTTTTGGCAAAGATCAAATCATTCACAAAAAGCGATTAAAATTGGTCGTAAGAACTAACCAAAAAGAAGAAGAAACAACAGTTAAATTAAGTCAACATCAATGTATAAAATGGATTTCCCAATTGCAGGGCGGGGTCAATAAAAACCAAAGTTCTGTGGGAGGGTAGGTAAATGTAGTTGGTGTTTTCTAAGGTGTCATTGGTGACAGCAACTCAAACTTATATGCCTGTTCGCCAGGTGGCGCTATTGTCTCATGGCATGCACAGCGCATAAACAAAAAGCACTGTACTTTCGGAGGATTTCACCAAAAACAACTTGCTGTTGCACGTTTTTGAAGGGAAAATGACTGCCTGCGAAATTCATGGGAAAAGCTTCCTGTTTTTGTGACAAATGTTTGTCCCATAAACAGGGCATATCTGGGTGAAAATATTCTCAAGGGCTATAAAATTGCTGATGAAATCCGATCTGGTGTCCTGTTGAGATGCAGAAGCATCCGTTGCATGGGTGGAGGAGAAGATTAAGTGAGAGCGATTAGCGATAGACTTTTGCATCCCAATGGGGTCTCATGGTTCAGCATACAGCATAATGCATGATCGTTAAAATTTTAAAGTTGCTCAATGTTTTGAACAATTGAAGGGGGAACACAAAATAAACATTTGGCCTGTCCTTGCATCATCTTTAAATTTGAAAAAAGGAAGACATCTGAACAGGATTGTTACTGGTCGAATCATATGGCTCACTACCACCCGAATAAAAGCGTGCTTCAATGCGGGGAAACATCCTTCTTCGCCTTGTTTAAAAAAAAATTAAGGGGTTCTGCATCAAGGAAAATTCGTCGGTTTCTGGGATTTAAAGGAGTGTTTTATCAATTTCAAGAAAAAAGGTGACAATGTGAATTCTGAATCTACTGAAGTTCTATTGATGTTTCCCGGTGCAATTAAAAAAACGTCCAGAACTGCTGACTGGGAGTTTGCTTTTCAGCAATGCCAGACCACTCGGGTTAACTGGGGAGAAAAAAACCCAAACTAGGTGTGAAGTTATGGAACACCCACCACTCCGCCACATTTCCACCTTTTGGTCCAAAAACCCACCTTGGTGGGAGACTTTTCCGATCGCAAAGTTGAATGTAAGGGAAAAAACGTGGTTTAGAAAACAACCCGGTTCTTTCAGCGGTTTGGGAGGGCTGGGAAAACGATGGATAATCATCAATGTTGGTGGAAATTATTTTGAAATAAAAAAAAATGTATGTATAAAAAAAATGGGTTTTAAATTGTTCTTTTTAGTTATTTTCTACAGCCATTTTTCTTTATTTACACCCCGTAAAATGACTCTTGACATTTTTTTGTACTAAAATGAAACTAGTTTTAAAAAATTGGTTGTACTCAGCATTTTTATCTTAAGGCATCGTTTTCCTTGTTTGTTTTGTGCTGAATCTCGTCTTTGTGGGTGTAATGTTCTTTCGGGGCACTAACCAGACTGATGAAGTACTTGTACTAAAAATTCTTTTATCAAAAATTTTGTCCCAAAATAACACATAACAATTCTGGTATAAACTTCACTGTCTTTTGTTGCTCACACGAGTCTGTGTTTTATGTAACGTTGTTTCACGGTGGTTTGCCTCAGTATATCATTTCGTGCAGTCTTGAAGTATGTACTCTGCAGTCTGATGTGCCTATCCACATGTAAAATGGCTGAATTGCCAAACTTTTTAAAACATTTACTCGGGAGTCGTTGTGTCCTTTCAAGGCAGAATGATAATTTTTCGAATCTGCTCATAATATTGTCGTCTTGTTTTGGTTTTGTGGCTTTCTGATTGAATTATTTTTTCTTTGGTTTTAAATAAATGGCACATCCGGTGGCTCTCCTGCAGCCCCTTTCCCTTTGGGTGTCGGTCTGTTTTCATTTCTAGTTTTCCCACAGGGGGGCGAAACCCCTGAAAAAACGACATTGGTTGCTTGCACAGTTTAGACAGTGGGGATGTAGAGGCTGGCAATTTCAGGACTAAAGTGCTTGGAGTGCTAATTTTGCATCTTTTAAAAAAATACAAAGGTTGTGGATCAAGTCTGGTTGGTATTCAACGTTTCTCATTTCCCCACCTTGACTGCCTAATTTCTGCATCATAATTGAAGAATTTCCTGTAGGGGCTCTAATGATCTCTAACATTGTTTAGAAGTTTTTGTACACTTCTGCCCCCATTCTTCCCGCATTTTCTGGTAACCCATCCCTGTATCCCCGGACCCAAAAATCTTTGGGTATTCTTCATGTAAACTGGGGTGGCTCTCTTCGTTGTATGCTGTTCTGCTCATCCTTGCAAGTATGCCACTTCTGTCTGGATACATACTTTGGGTTTAGTCTCCCTCTCCAAGGGGGTTTTTCTGGCCTCTTTGGGAATGAACTTTTGGGAAAACTGAATTTATAGCAATCATTTGGGCTGATGAATAAAACTGCTTCTTTTCAGCCGCCAATGTTTTTTATCAAAATAAACACATGTATTTTGTAAACCTGCTTTCTAAATATTTTGTTTTGATTGTGTGTTTGTATATTTCTGAAATGATTATCAAAAATATAACCTTTGCAGTGGAAAGTTTGTGGATCTTGTGAGGCTGATATCTCTTACTTGCGATGCCTCAAACAGCATTAACTCTATTGGTTGGGGCAGAGCTGGCTTTTGTTGTAAATACAACCAAGGCATTCCATCTTGGCCCGAAAGATGTAAAAGTTGCATTTGGCATATTTCAACCGTTTCAACATTTTTTTGATCTGAATAAGTACAGCGATCAAATAATTTGCTCAGGTAAGATTTTTCTTTAACTCTAAGCTGTTTACTCTTAAGTTTTTACTTTCTAATATACTGCCCCTGATTCCCAGAGCTTCATGTAACCAGTTTGATAATCACTGTAGCCTGTTTTACTCCATGAGCTATAAAGTTTATCAAATTTCAAGGAAACAAAGTATATCTAAATAATATTATTTTTGGTAACAATAATATTTTTTTAAACATTAAACATTTAGTCAGGATTCAGTAGTTTTTTTTTTACATATTATTGTTAGTATTTTATTATTGCCATTTCCATAGGGGCCAGCATCTACAGTCATTAGTCACATGGGCCACAATATATAAAAACGTTTTGGGTAGTGCTGTTCGAATCCCCAATGGGGTGATGTACAGAAACCTACAAAAACTGAATAGTCAAAAACGGATTTTGATCAGATCTGGAGAAAATCGTGGGAATGAAGTCTCCGGTAATGTGGGTACGGTTTTTTTTGGCGTGAAATATAATTTCAATATTCATAAAAAAGGGAAAAAAGAAATTTAAATGATTAAATCCCCAATGAGTTTTCAGAGTGTGACTGCTTTACCTCTGCCATGCACAGCCCTTCTATTATCGACACTAGCCAAGATGGAAATACGTTGTTTGGCAAACAAACGAGATTGACAAAAAATTTATACTGGGATGAAGCCTGCTGTGGCTGGGGAAAAAACTACACTGTTAGTTTCTGCGTGTCTTTAAGGCAGTGAGAACTACATAGCAATGTTCCCTTTTTAGTAGACGCTGCTTAAATCGTTACATTGCATCTACTCAAGCAGATTCTCAAGATTTGGGGAAAAAAAAAACGCTGGAACACCTCTCTATTTAAATGTGTCATCAGGGCCGTAATTTACTGGCGAAGTTTACTTCAAGGGGTCTTGCACATGGAAATTAGTACAAGTTGTAATCTTGCTAAAACACATTCAATCAGGTTTTTCTAAATTGTTTTCCAGAACAATATTACTCTTACCACAAATTGTCTGAAATATTTCACTCGGTGTTTATAAATCAAATTTAAAAAAAATGGTCTCTGTGTGGTCTGTCATGACTCTGTATCCATCGAGTTGGGGTCAGTAGCCTCTCTTGGAAAGTCACTCTTTGGAAAGGAGAACGGGGAAAATTTATGAGTTTTTGCTGATGCCCCGAAGAACATAAAAACCCACCTCACCTTTGTGGTGTAACCAGTAAATTTTGACAGCGAGGAAAAGGGTTAACAGGGCTCTGGATCGCGTTAAAAATTTCCCTCTAATTTTCTTCTCAGCAAGGCGTAGGGCCTATGAATAACGGATGTGTGTCCCGCAGTCTGAAACGTCTAACTGGTGGTACAAACAAACTCCAACTAAAAATTTAAATCCCATACATACAAAAGGTGAGTTTTAATAAGTTGTTGATGTAAATCAAAGAGGAGGGAAAAAAAAATTTAGTAATAAATGTGATAAGTCATTTATATTCCTTCAATACACAGGCAGTGCTGAAAACCACAGTTACAAAAAACACTTACACACGATGCTCTGACGCCATCAATACACAAGCTTACTGGCATCATCAGAACAAGGAGCTAGAAAGGATCTTCAGATTCTTATTGTAGTTACAGATGGACAGTCAAACAACTAGAAAAAAGTATGTGAATTATAAATGCTGTAAAATAATTAGTGAAATGTAATTAATGATTACAAATATATTTTATTGGTTACTAAACTGGCGTCATTGCACTCCGGGCAGACCCATAGATGCTCAGTCTCCCCCAACAGATATTGAAGAGCTTGCATACTGATGGTTCTCGTGGCTGCTGATTAAATCCCTTCTCTGCCTCTCAGGCATCAGTTCGACTTTACAGCGGGTAACCCCAAACTGCCAAAATCGCGATCGATTAAACATCGATTTTATTTGTCCTCATCAACAGACACTAAATGTGTGTTAATCTGTTATTGTTGGCCCATGTTTTGCTATTACTTGGTCATGGTGGTAATGTATGTTGATGTATTGATACATAGAAAAATGTAAATAAACAACTTTCCCAAAGAAAAGAACTCTCGTTTTTTCAGAGGTGCTCAAACTGATACTACATGACCCCAAACCCCCACGACACTAGACAAAATTTTGCAACATTTTGGAAATGATTTCCACCTCTACAATGATTTGAGGTCTCAAACCATGAGCAATTAAGTGTTACTAGTAGTAAATAAGAAAGTTCTTCAAAATTGTGTCCATTTTATTCTGCTATATCGTTGTACAGGCAAACTTATAGCAATGAAAAAAGGTTCATGGTGGAAAAACATGTTTTTCCCTCTTGAAAATATGTTCTTGAATACACTATAGTGGCTGATTAGTTGAAAAGAACACAGAGGATGTGACAAGTGATGTTAATGCTGCACAGTGATATGTTGCATTACTATAATGAATAATGTAGTTGTTTTGGGAAAAGTCAATTCTATAATGATTAATGAATGCAGATGTTTTAATAAAAGTCAATGCTGTAACGATTGTTGCAGATGTTTTAGAAGGTCAGTACTATAATATTATAGCATTGACCTTTCATTAAAACATTTGCAGCAATCATTATAGCATGGACCTTTATTAAAACATCTACAATAATCATTATAATAATTAATGACGATTACAATAACAATATCTTCTACAACAGAGCATCCGGAAAGATGGCGAGAAGAATGTCAAGTAAAAATTGAATAGATGCCATGGCCTAGCAGTATCCTGTTAAAAAGCAAGAATAACTATCACCCAAGCCACTAGGACAGTGCAGAACAAAACCACCACGTTGGACAACAATCCGGTAACAGTGGGGCAATAAAATAAGAAGAAGACTGCTTTCTTCGTGATGATTTCTCTACAATGAAGGAAAATACATTCTTGAGCAAAACATAATATGTCAACATCAACCCCTGTGAGGATGAGTAAGACTTGTAGATAAGCAGCAAGCTACCGAAACCATCAACATGCATATCCTTTGCAAAATGCTGTGTTATACTGAAGCGATATATCGGTAAAAAATAATGTCAGCCGTTTATGTTAATTAACTATCAAATATGCTTAAAATAGAGAGTAATATATTTTATCTGTGATCACAGCCATAGCTGAACAAAGGCACTGAAAAAGAAAAATATTACTATACTTTCTGTTGGTGTTGGTGTGTGAACAATTTTGAACTTGTGGGCATTTCTGGAAGTGAGAATAATGTTTTTAGTGTCAAGAATTTTGCAGTCTTGGATACTATTCGAGAAGACATCACACATCGTGTTTGTGCAGGTAAATTGTTTATGTATCTTACTGTTTTTCATATTTATCTGCATTTTTTATTTTTACAATTTGTTGTTCATTTATGGATCATTTTCACAGCATTTCGGACATCTCCATGATTGCTCCGATCTTCTACTAAGATTTCCTTGCAGTTTGTTTAGACTAACAACTCTCATTATGTGCTAGTTGATATATCTACTGGAGTTTTTCGCAAGATTTCCCATCTTTCCCACAATCGGTTTGCACACTGATTTACAGAATTCTCGTTACTTTTATTGTTGAAATCTTCAGAGCCTACTTTTTCTCTTAAAATATTGATATCTGTTTTGTAGACAGAATGCTAATTCTGATCGAGCATTATTTATCAGTTCATCAGCTTTCTCATTGTTGCTCACCCCAGAAAGACCTGCGTGCAGATGATGGGATTGTAGCATTTTTTTTTAGATGTATCCACTGTCTGTTTACCAGTTTCATGATATATTTATTGTGACATGCTGTGTTTATCCACTATTTTCTTTTCTTTTGTCCGTCTCTGCTTTTTGCCGCTTGGTGGTGCAGGTTTGATGATCAGTTTCTAGATATGCACTTGGTTGCTTGATATGCTGTGGTATTGTGGGGTTTTAGATTTCTGTAACTCCATTAATCCATCTTTTTCTTGATCTGCCCTTCCTATTAATGATTCAATTTTCAGCTTTGCGCTCTTGAACTAGTGTATTTGGATTCATTCTCACCAAGTGGTCAAACCATTTGAGTCTCTGTTTTTCAATGAATCTAACAACAGGTGTTGTTCTGACTGTTCTTCTAATTTCCTCATTTCTTATATGGTCTCTTCTTGTTTTTTTATGCTTTCCCCAAGCATCTCATTTTGCATGTGGTAATTTTCCTTTCTTGCTCTTTTGTCAGTGGCCGTGTTAGACACTGGTAGCACAGTGTTGGTATGCAGTTTGCATTTATAATCTGTCTTTTGGTCTCTACTAGAATTGCTGGGTGCTTCAAAATTGGAGTAAGTTAGTATGAGCATTGTTGCCTTGCTGGATTCTAGTTTTGAGCATTATCCATTATAATTGTGTAAATTTAACTAAATATTGCATTAACAAATATATGAATATAACAAACACAAGCACAGCAAAAATGCTGCAACTAAAAGTTTTTCTTTCTTCATTCAGTTGTTACTGTTATTGATGAGTGCGCCAACACAGATAACCCTCCATGTGAACAAATATGCACCAACACTGATGGAAGTTTTATTTGCTCTTGTCAACCTGGATTTGTGGTCAGTGAAAACGATCCTACAAAATGTGAAGGTATTTTTTGTTGCATAATTTCAATTTTGTTTTGATATGCATATTTCATTTTTAGCGACAGTCTTTCCTTTCTTTGACTTTAAATATTGTCTTTATATTCAATGTTGTCTCTTGTATAAACTTCACTATCTTTTGTAGCTTGTACAAAGGTCTCATATGTGTACTAAGCTGATTTGTATCTACATATTTTCAGATGTAAATGAGTGTGAGACGACAAACTATCCCCCTTGTGTACTAAAATAACACATATAGTACATATTTTCAGATGTAAATGAGTGTGAGACATCAAACTATCCCCCTTGTGTACTAAAATAACACATATAGTACATATTTTCAGATGTAAATGAGTGTGAGATGGCGAACTATCCCCCTTGTGTACTAAAATAACACAGACACTACATATTTTCAGATGTAAATGAGTGTGAGACATCAAACTATCCCCTTAGTGAACAACAATGCACCAACAATGTCGGTAGTTATGTATGTTCATGTGACGAAGGGTATGTGGTCAATGCTACA
>JADZMA010002566.1:0-11651 GCA_020796225.1 Arion vulgaris
GGGGGGCCCCGGGGCCGAAGGAATTGCCTAAACAAGTATAAGGCATCTGGAAAAAAACAATTTACCAAACACAGGATTCGAACCACAACATTACTACTTACGATACCCATTGCCTAGCCTTGCAGTCGGGCGTGTTTTATTTAGAGCGCAAGCAACTAGCTCTTCTGTTTTCGGTACCAAACAGCTTGCCATCTCATCTCCAAATACTAAGACACTACTTGAGATGAACACTTCACATCTATTCTATATAATAATAATAATAATAATAATAATAATTCCTCTCGTACCGTTATACGTTACATAGGGCCTGCAAGTAATTTCTCCATACCGCTCTATCCTGGGCAACTCGCTCAATTCCTCCATGGAACTGAGACCGATATTTCATGCCTCTCTCAGCAAAGTTATATTATATTATATGAAATAGCATTTGTCTAGCTGAAGATTCCTATAACTCAAGTGTGGGTAAACAGAGTTGGACAGACAACCGGATATATAGAATATCGAATGTTCTAATTTCAAATTTCTATACCAATTATCCTTCAATCCATCTTCTGTCCTGAGCACTGCTGCTGACACTTCCGATCCAACTGTCAGATTTTTTCTTTATCAATGACAACTCAGAGTGGGAAGCAGTTCAAAGTTACGTCTCCGGGTGACCCGTGTTAAAATAAGCAGCTTCCCCACAACATATCAGAAGGAGGTCCGATGAGTTTCTGGCGTGCTCTGCATAGTGGACTCTGGTTCTGCTTCCCTTTCTCATAAATCCCTGGTAACAATTGGCATGGACTACAGACATCTTTGCATGCGCTGGTGGCATGCTAGCAGTTGAATGTAAAAGGTTAGAAGGGTAGATAGCATCACGCAACGACAGCAAGCTATGTTTGTTTTGTTTACTTGTTTCGATCTAAAATGAAGTGCGAGATTGTACACTTGTTTACTCTGCTAGGGAATGGAAGCATGTCTCTGTTTGGGAGTGGGAGCTTGTCTCTGCTAGGGAATGGAAGCATGTCTCGGCTAGGGGAATGGAAACATGTCTCGGCTAGGGGAAAGGAAGCATGTCTCGGCTAGGGAATGGGAGCATGTCTCGGCTAGGGAATGGAAGCATGTCTCGGCTAGGGAATGGAAGCATGTCTCGGCTAGGGGAAAGGGAAGCATGTCTCGGCTAGGGAATGGAAGCATGTCTCGGCTAGGGAATGGGAGCATGTCTCGGCTAGGGAATGGGAGCATGTCTCGGCTAGGGAATGGAAGCATGTCTCGGCTAGGGAATGGAAGCATGTCTCTGCTAGGGAGTGGAAGCATGTCTCGGCTAGGGAATGGAAGCATGTCTCGGCTAGGGAATGGAAGCATGTCTCGGCTAGGGAATGGAAACATGTCTCGGCTAGGAATGGAAGCATGTCTCGGCTAGGAATGGGAGCATGTCTCGGCTAGGGGAAAGGAAGCATGTCTCGCTAGGGAATGGAAGCATGTCTCGGCTAGGAATGGGAAACATTCTCGGCTAGGGGAAAGGAAGCATGTCTCGGCTAGGGAATGGGAGCATGTCTCGGCTAGGGAATGGGAGCATGTCTCGGCTAGGGAATGGAAGCATGTCTCGGCTAGGGAATGGAAGCATGTCTCGCTAGGAATGGAGCATGTCTCTGCTAGGGAGTGGAAGCATGTCTCGGCTAGGGAATGGAAGCATGTCTCGGCTAGGGAATGGAAGCATGTCTCGGCTAGGGAATGGAAGCATGTCTCGGCTAGGGAATGGAAGCATGTCTCTGCTATGGAATGGAAGCATGTCTCTGCTAGGAAGTGGAAGCATGTCTCTGCTATGCAATGGAAGCATATCCTATGTCTCTGCTAGTAAAAAGTAAAAGTAAAGGAACCCTTTCATACCTCGTGGTACATAGGGCAATACAGTGTTAGGTTTGTATTTTCATTGACCGTCGGCACACGATGGGTGATGTGGTCAGCATCACGCCGGCCGCCTTTACTTTCCCAGAGCATGTCTGGTACCCAGTTGAGGCTGGGTCGAACTGAGAGCCGTCGCGGTCGGGAAAAATTCCACGCGCACTGCGTGAACCCAGACCACCAGCCTTGAGAAGCGAATTCACTAACAACTACGACGCTACCGCGGCTCATGTCTCTGCTAGGAATGGAAGTATATCTCTGCTAGGGGAAAGGAAGGAGTAATTCTTGATACATGTAAATACTTATTTTGACTAAAGATATGGATGGATGCCAGTGCCATCATTCAAATCCTAGAGAACTCAATGACTAACGTAGAGGGGAGTACTGTTTCACAAGCACTGAAGTCTTCGATTACGAAGGGGATTAACAAGATACTACAACAGATGCAGGTTTTCTTCTAACTGCAGTAATAATCCTTTCATTCATCAAACCAACATTAAGTGTATTGTTGATATTATGCAAAATGATAATACACTGGGAGTGGGTTCTGTGGCTAAGTCGCTGTCTTGCGCTCTTTCGTCTCTGAAACTGAATTTTGCGTGAAAATCCGTTTTTCCAATTTCTTACAATGGCAGCAGCGTGCACATTGTAAATTACTTTACACTGGCAGCCGGTGCTCAATGTACTGTAATTAGTATTCCCTCGCCATACAGGCAGATTTTCTCCGACTTCAGGTACTCACGTTATCGTCCTGAGTAAGACCAGGGACTCGAACAAATGCCGGACAGTAGGTTCGAACCCGAGCTATGAGGCGTCTCACAGCTAGCAGGCCGAGCTACTATCAACTACTCTAGGCAGTCCCCGTCTTGCGCCTCTAAATGTAGTGGGTTCAAATTCAGAGCAAGCCGTTCAGTTAACTCCACATTGGGCGTGGAATTTTGTCCGACCGTCACGGCTCTCATGTCCACCCAGCCTCAAATGGGTACCATTAAAGCACTGGGAAGTAAAGGCTGTTGGCGTGATGTTGACCACATCACCCATCGTGTGCCGACGGTCAACGAAAAATATGGGACTAACACCGTATTGCACTATATACTACGTAGTATAACAAGGGCTCCTTTACTACATATATATATATATATATATACGTGTTATAAAATATACACACAGAGAGGAAAGGGAGTACAAGATGTACACACACGCACACAATGACAACAAATCGTGGTATCATCATCACGATATATTGTCATCAAACTTCCATTCGTTGACTTGCTGAACAAGATTCTCAATAAAAAAAACTGTCCAGAAGTCATGAGTCACGATATAAGTGACAGCCGTTTATATATATATATATATATATCATAACTAGATGGAGGAATGCAACAAGAAAGGTTAGTTGGGAGAGAGAGGGGACGCTTACATTCTACAACATTACTTACAGCAGCGCTGTCAACGCCATGGCGCCCGTGTGATTCATCATTGACGCCCTATTTTATTTCTCCGACTTAAATATTAAATCAGAATTTCAAGACTCAAAAAATGAGCTTCTGAATAACAGTATATTTCAGTTTGTTTCGTTAACGCAATAAAAAAAATAATTGAATTTTGTAGTCAAGATTAAGTTTTCATTTGTTATTATACATTTTTTATTCATGTTACAATTAATATTACATTACTGTTAGTATTAGTATTATTATTGCAATCGCCACATGGGGCCCGAGCCTCCCACACTCATTAGTCCTATGTGACACAATACATAAAAATGTTGGACGGCAGACGGCACTAGCACTGACTTACAGGAACGCATTATGCTTGGGTTAGTTTCGCTCCAATTATGATATTTTCTATGTCGCGACAATCGTGATAAACTGCAAGTAGAGATATTTGATATAACCATTATCAGTAAAATTTGGGAGGGTAAACTCTTTGAAAGATATTTTGAGCCTAATAGGAAAAGGAACTAGTTCACTGAAATATGTTCACCAAAATGACTGAGTAGTTAAGCAGTCACAAACAAAAGCAGATGTTTATCATCAACATAAAAACTGAATTTCTTCTTCTTCTTCTTCTTCAAACGCCCCATATTGACCATCTGTTCTTTTCTGGCAATTACAATCATCAATCCCAGTTTCTTGCAATCTAGCAAATGACGTGGATTAGCTTAAATGAAAATTCTCTTTGTGGTCACGCTCAATGAGGGCGTTCAGAATGTCAGCTCTAGCCATTGACTGACCCCCTGATATTCCTAGTCTATGTAAGTGTATGCTGAGTCTGTAGTGTCCGGTAAGTATGTGAGATATATTCAATGAATGTCCGGTAAGTATGTGAGATATATTCAATGAATGTCCGGTAAGTATGTGAGATATATTCAATGATATGTCCGGTAAGTATGTGAGATATATTCAATGATATGTCCGGTAAGTATGTGAGATATATTCAATGAATGTCCGGTAGTATGTGAGATATATTCAATGATATGTCCGGTAAGTATGTGAGATATATTCAATGAATGTCCGGTAAGTATGTGAGATATATTCAATGAAATGTCCGGTAAGTATGTGAGATATATTCAATGATATGTCCGGTAAGTATGTGAGATATATTCAATGAATGTCCGTAAGTGAGATATATTCAATGATATGTCCGGTAAGTATGTGAGATATATTCAATGATATGTCCGGTAAGTATGTGAGATATATTCAATGAATGTCCGGTAAGTATGTGAGATATATTCAATGAATGTCCGGTAAGTATGTGAGATATATTCAATGATATGTCCGGTAAGTATGTGAGATATATTCAATGAATGTCCGGTAAGTATGTGAGGTATATTCAATGATATGTCCGGTAAGTATGTGAGATATATTCAATGAAATGTCCGGTAAGTATGTGAGATATATTCAATGAAATGTCCGGTAAGTATGTGAGATATATTCAATGATATGTCCGGTAAGTATGTGAGATATATTCAATGAAATGTCCGGTAAGTATGTGAGATATATTCAATGAAATGTCCGGTAAGTATGTGAGATATATTCAATGAAATGTCATGGTAAGTATGTGAGATATATTCAATGAATGTCCGGTAAGTATGTGAGATATATTCAATGAAATGTCCGGTAAGTATGTGAGATATATTCAATGAAATGTCCGGTAAGTATGTGAGATATATTCAATGAAATGTCCGGTAAGTATGTGAGATATATTCAATGATATGCCCGGGTAAGTATGTGAGATATATTCAATGATATGTCCGGTATGTGAGAAAATTCAATGAATGTCCGGTAAGTATGTGAGATATATTCAATGATATGTCCGGTAAGTATGTGAGATATATTCAATGAATGTCCGGTAAGTATGTGAGATATATTCAATGATATGTCCGGTAAGTATGTGAGATATATTCAATGATATGTCCGGTAAGTATGTGAGATATATTCAATGAAATGTCCGGTAAGTATGTGAGATATATTCAATGATATGTCCGGTAAGTATGTGAGATATATTCAATGATATGTCCGGTAAGTATGTGAGATATATTCAATGATATGTCCGGTAAGTATGTGAGATATATTCAATGAATGTCCGGTAAGTATGTGAGATATATTCAATGATATGTCCGGTAAATATGTGAGATATATTCAATGATATGTCCGGTAAGTATGTGAGATATATTCAATGAATGCCCGGGTAAGTATGTGAGATATATTCAATGATATGTCCGGTAAATATGTGAGATATATTCAATGATATGTCCGGTAAGTATGTGAGATATATTCAATGAATGTCCGGTAAGTATGTGAGATATATTCAATGATATGTCCGGTAAGTATGTGAGATATATTCAATGAATGTCCGGTAAGTATGTGAGATATATTCAATGATATGTCCGGTAAGTATGTGAGATATATTCAATGAATGTCCGGTAAGTATGTGAGATATATTCAATGATATGCCCGGGTAAGTATGTGAGATATATTCAATGATATGTCCGGTAAGTATGTGAGATATATTCAATGATATGTCCGGTAAGTATGTGAGATATATTCAATGATATGTCCGGTAAGTATGTGAGATATATTCAATGATATGTCCGGTAAGTATGTGAGATATATTCAATGAATGTCCGGTAAGTATGTGAGATATATTCAATGATATGTCCGGTAAGTATGTGAGATATATTCAATGATATGTCCGGTAAGTATGTGAGATATATTCAATGATATGTCCGGTAAGTATGTGAGATATATTCAATGAATGTCCGGTAAGTATGTGAGATATATTCAATGATATGTCCGGTAAGTATGTGAGATATATTCAATGAAATGTCGGTAAGTATGTAGATATATTCAATGATATGTCCGGTAAGTATGTGAGATATATTCAATGAATGTCCAGTAAGTATGTGAATATATTCAATGATATGTCCGGTAAGTATGTGAGATATATTCAATGATATGTCCGGTAAGTATGTGAGATATATTCAATGATATGTCCGGTAAGTATGTGAGATATATTCAATGATATGTCCGGTAAGTATGTGAGATATATTCAATGATATGTCCGGTAAGTATGTGAGATATATTCAATGAAATGTCCGGTAAGTATGTGAGATATATTCAATGATATGTCCGGTAAGTATGTGAGATATATTCAATGAATGTCCGTAGTATGTGAGATATATTCAATGATATGTCCGGTAAGTATGTGAGATATATTCAATGATATGTCCGGTAAGTATGTGAGATATATTCAATGAATGTCCGGTAAGTATGTGAGATATATTCAATGAATGTCCGGTAAGTATGTGAGATATATTCAATGATATGTCCGGTAAGTATGTGAGATATATTCAATGAATGTCCGGTAAGTATGTGAGATATATTCAATGATATGTCCGGTAAGTATGTGAGATATATTCAATGAATGTCCGGTAAGTATGTGAGATATATTCAATGATATGTCCGGTAAGTATGTGAGATATATTCAATGAATGTCCGGTAAGTATGTGAGATATATTCAATGAATGTCCGGTAAGTATGTGAGATATATTCAATGATATGTCCGGTAAATATGTGAGATATATTCAATGATATGTCCGGTAAGTATGTGAGATATATTCAATGAATGTCCGGTAAGTATGTGAGATATATTCAATGATATGTCCGGTAAGTATGTGAGATATATTCAATGAATGTCCGGTAAGTATGTGAGATATATTCAATGAATGTCCGGTAAGTATGTGAGATATATTCAATGATATGTCCGGTAAGTATGTGAGATATATTCAATGATATGTCCGGTAAGTATGTGAGATATATTCAATGATATGTCCGGTAAGTATGTGAGATATATTCAATGATATGTCCGGTAAGTATGTGAGATATATTCAATGATATGTCCGGTAAGTATGTGAGATATATTCAATGAAATGTCCGGTAAGTATGTGATATATATTCAATGATATGTCCGGTAAGTATGTGAGATATATTCAATGAATGTCCGTAGTAGTAGATATATTCAATGATATGTCCGGTAGTATGTGAGATATATTCAATGATATGTCCGGTAAGTATGTGAGATATATTCAATGAATGTCCGGTAAGTATGTGAGATATATTCAATGAATGTCCGGTAAGTATGTGAGATATATTCAATGATATGTCCGGTAAGTATTTGAGATATATTCAATGAATGTCCGGTAAGTATGTGAGATATATTCAATGATATGTCCGGTAAGTATGTGAGATATATTCAATGAATGTCCGGTAAGTATGTGAGATATATTCAATGATATGTCCGGTAAGTATGTGAGATATATTCAATGAATGCCCGGGTAAGTATGTGAGATATATTCAATGAATGTCCGGTAAGTATGTGAGATATATTCAATGATATGTCCGGTAAATATGTAGATATATTCAATGATATGTCCGGTAAGTATGTGAGATATATTCAATGAATGTCCGGTAAGTATGTGAGATATATTCAATGATATGTCCGGTAATTATGTGAGATATATTCAATGAATGTCCGGTAAGTATGTGAGATATATTCAATTTGAATGTCCGGTAAGTATGTGAGATATATTCAATGATATGTCCGGTAAGTATGTGAGATATATTCAATGAATGTCCGGTAAGTATGTGAGATATATTCAATGATATGTCCGGTAAGTATGTGAGATATATTCAATGGAATGTCCGGTAAGTATGTGAGATATATTCAATGAATGTCCGGTAAGTATGTGAGATATATTCAATGATATGTCCGGTAAGTATGTGAGATATATTCAATGATATGTCCGGTAAGTATGTGAGATATATTCAATGATATGTCCGGTAAGTATGTGAGATATATTCAATGATATGTCGGTAAGTATGTGAGATATATTCAATGATATGTCCGGTAGTATGTGAGATATATTCAATGATATGTCCGGTAAGTATGTGAGATATATTCAATGATATGTCCGGTAAGTATGTGAGATATATTCAATGATATGTCCGGTAAGTATGTGAGATATATTCAATGATATGTCCGGTAAGTATGTGAGATATATTCAATGATATGTCCGGTAAGTATGTGAGATATATTCAATGATATAAAAACGGATTCTTTACTTTACTTCAAGTAGTAATATGTCCATTGCAAAATGTCTCTTTCATCACAGCCCACATGAAAAAACGCTCTGTCTCTAGTAAGTTCTCCCGCCCCCTCCAACGTCATGTTCAAGGTTTCTTTGATGACATGCTACCACCTTCGTTTTGGTTGTCCCGCCTCGTACTCCACCAACCATGCCTTCCATTACCGTTCTCTCTAAACCACTGTGACCTTTAACATGACCAAAATATTGTATCTTCCAGGGAATGATGTTATTTATGAGTTATTTTACTTACCGTTTTGATATTTCCTTCCCATTAATTTCACCATCTACCTCCGACCTTCAAACATTTATCTAGTATGATATGTTTGATATTTTCTTCCCATTAATATCACCATCTACCTCCTACCTTCAAACGTTTATCTAGTATGATATGTTGATATTTCCTTCCATTAATATCACCATCTACCTCCTACCTTCAAACGTTTATCTAGTATGATATGTTTGATATTTCCTTCCCATTAATATCACCATCTACCTCCTACCTTCAAACGTTTATCTAGTATGATATGTTTGATATTTCCTTCCCATTAATATCACCATCTACCTCCTACCTTGAAACATTTATCTAGTATGATATGTTTGATATTTCCTTCCCATTAATATCACCATCTACCTCCTACCTTCAAACATTTATCTAGTATGATATATTTGATATTTCCTTTCCATTAATATCACCATCTACCTCCTACCTTCAAACGTTTATCTAGTATGATATGCTTGATATTTCCTTCTCATTAATATCACCATCTACCTTCAAACATTTATCTAGTATGATATGTTTGATATTTCCTTCCCATTAATATCACCATCTACCTTCAAACGTTTATCTAGTATGATATACTACTATTACATTGTTATCTTTTGTGAGAACAATCTAACTTTTTCTACATTTTTACTATTTCCTTTTCTATGTCTAATTCTCCAAAAACGAAAACTAGATTTGTTTACCTACATTGTCAAGATAAATGCTCCTCCACACGTCGGGATACCCACATGTCTAGCACTATATTCTCGTATATAATCGCAAGTAGTTACAATATTAAATTCAATTGTAGCAACAAAATATATAATCAAATAGATTTATTTTTGGGTAAAATGAGAGATCAATCATTGCAGAGGATATCAGAGAAGCTGCATGGGGGAGCGTATGTAGAGAGGGAGAGAGAGAGAGATGGATGGAGATAGTTTTCTACATCAATCAGACCTAACATAAAACCAACGAGCCAGTACATGCACACACCAAGATGAGGTGAAGAAAACAGGTATATAAATATACACCTACCTGATAAGGTTATCATTCGACCCTAAGGAGAAAAAAGGGGGAACCCAGAAGCTGCATGCATATATCAAACAGTGATTCACAGCATAAATGGATAAATATATCAATGATAACATCATCCTAAAGACGGTTCAGTTTTGATAACAGGGACAAGAGAATGAGATTGATATAGAAATATATCGCTCAAGCGCTGGTGAGGAAGTATATACTGTTCTGCTAGATTGATAACACTGTTCGATCGAATATGACCTAATTATTCTATGTTCAACAGCCGATGCGTTTATTAAAGACTCTCTTCAGTATAGCTCTTTTTTGGAGAGCTAACTGGATGTGTTCTTAAAAACGATTGTATTGTAGGGTTTGGCAATGGGTGCGGTAAGAAATAAGGGCTTGTGATTCGTATAATGTATTTGGTAATTGAGGGTTTTTTACAAGCCCTAATACTTATACACTGTCTATTTAGTGATCATATTCATTGGCTCCGTTGCTTCCCATGGGGTTCTTAAAATTTATTTTCTTCCAATACTAGTTCACTGTCTTTTTTAAATTTTGGATCATTAGGCAGGTATAACACGCTATAACACTAACTAAAGATATACGTTACTGTCATCACACTTCAAGAGGTAGAATCATACACATATTTGGGCAGCAACGTAGACAAAGAGGGTGGAACAGATAGAGATGTTAAAATAAGAATACAGAAGGCAAGAGGAGCTTTCATTGCACTGGGAAACATTTGGAAGTCCAAAGAAATCAAATCTAGAACAAAAATTCGGATATTTAACTCTAATGTTAAAGCAGTTCTACTGTATGGGTCAGAAACATGGAGAACAACTAAAACAATAGCGGATAAATTGCAAACATTCATCAACTGGTGTCTGCGCAGAATAGAGGGAATAAGATGGTATGATAGGGTCACAAATGAGGAACTTATGGAGAGAACAAGACAGATTCCAGTGAACGAACAGGTTAAAAAGACGCTGGCGCTGGATAGACACACTTTGCGAAAACCGGAGGGGAATATAACAAGAAGGGTCCTTGCCTTCCCATGAGGCCATTACCTTGTAGTGGTGGGGAGGCTTGCGTGCTCCAATGATACAGTGAGCTATGACGGCGGAACTTATGTTCCCGGAAGGTTACCAAGCCGGAAAGGTCACTGAGGAGGGGACAGACGAAGCATGGTCTCCTGGTCCTCCAGGTTTGGGGTTGGGCTTGGGACTAACGATCCCATCCTTTAAAAAAATTAAAGTTACGGAAACAACAACAAACATACAACCTATCTACGGGCATGAAGGGCTACCAGAGTCATTGACTCACATGACTGGAAGTGGTGAAAGCCGAAAGGAAGCTACTTTCATGAGGACGGAAGTCCTGAATGCCAAAACCAAGACCAGAATTGGATGCTGGAATGTAAGAACAATGTACGAAACCGGAAAACTATCACAAATAACAGCAGAAATGAGAAGATATAATCTACATATCCTAGGGGTTAGAGAGAGCAGATGGACAGGAAATGGAAGAAGTACCACTGCAACAGGTGAAACAGTCCTTTTTCTGGACGAGACGATGACCTACACCATGAAGGAGTAGCAGTAATCCTAAGAAAGGGCGTGGAAAAGTGTCTGTTAGAATGGAAACCTATCAGCAGCCGCTTGATTAAGATCAGACTAAAGGGGAAGCATACAAACATCACAATCCTACAATGCTATGCGCCAACTAATGATAGCGAAGATACAAAGAAAGACTCGTACTACGAAAACCTACAAGCAGAATTAGACAAGTCACCATCCCATGATGTTATCATTGTTATGGGAGATC